>OV050032.1:190025436-190165193 GCA_920105625.2 Clusia tigrina
CCACACTTGCAGCGAACACTCACACTCGCATACGCAGAAATACGAAACTTTCCACAAGCGCCGTGAGCGCGTATCGGTTTAAATTGACATATTTCGATATTGCATTTCCGGTTAACCATCAAAATAATTTTAAAAGCATACTCGATAAGTAGCAACAGCGGCAGCGGCAGTTGTAGTTATAGCGTGTGGCAGGCAGCTGTCATTGCTTATTAGTGTGTTGGTGGACCCACACACAGAGACGCACCCAAGGGCCCTGCAACAACCGCGGAACATATGAATATGCTCGACTGCCTTTGTGTAGGTGTGCGCATGCATGTGTAGGTGTGCGCATGCATGTGTGGGTGTGATGAAGCGTATGAGCTTGTGTTGGTGTTTGTGTATTTGTGTTTATATGCGAGTTGATTTTCAAGTGAACAGTTTACTTAATGCGTATATGCGAAATGCAAATTACTCATACGCCACGATTCCCGCACACTCTGCCGTACTGGCTTGGTATGGTGTGGTGTGGTGTGGCATGGTATGGTATGATGTGGTGCGGTGTAGTGTGTTGTGGGGTGTTGTGATGTGTTGTGGTGCAGTACATTGTGGCGGGGTTTTCGGTCTAGTCTGGTCTGGCCTGGCCGTCTTTCTTGCTCTATCTGTGCGCCACTTGCGGTTGGTAGTAGGCGCAATTTGACGCTTTACAATTTAATACTTAGCACAACGTACAAAGACCCCCACATTCGAAATCCCAGCCCGACCGCTTCCACTCAAGTGCACTCCCCACACTCCCACAGTTCAACCAGGCAAACATTTATGCAAGCAGTAAACTCGAGCACTTTAGACTCATTCAATTAATTAATTTAAGCAAATTGTTTGCTTCGAATTAATTGAATTTGCATTTAATTTGCGTGAATTTCGCAAATGTATGTAAACGTGTGTATATGTGTGTGGGTGTGTGTAAGTAATTGCGTATGTATGCATAGATATGTGAACTGCTTGGCCCTTTAATATTGCTAACCAATACAGCTGCTCTTGCAATAATTTCCACCGAGTTTCTATTTATATAATGATGAGTTATACTGGCCACACATACACATATTCTATTCATATTTATGCCTTATATATGTTAAACTAAACAGTCTTATTGACCTTTGCTCTATTTTACATATATTTCATATTAATCAAGATAAAATTCACACATAAAATTCAAATTTTTCCACTTTATATGGAAACGGAATGTTCTTTAATATGAGGAGATTTTGTGGGCCTTACTTGAGACGAAGAAGCAGAGGGACAGTAAAAACAATGTAGTTGACCTGATGAAAAGCTTCTCAGAAGTTATCGAAAATCAAAGTAAACATTTCTTTAGCTCTCATTGTGATGCATCTCCTGAAGACAGGTCACGAGATTTTAGAGGTCACAATACACTATAGAATGATTGTGTTGGACTTTCACTCATCTAGATGTGACAGATATAATTCTGTACGCTATCATTCTGTTCATAAAGTTTTCAAAGGACTCACACAACCGAATGGGCAACAGATACTAAGGGAAAGACGCACATAAAAACTTCTTAACTCTAAAACGACAAACTTAAGCTACTGGCTTTTGATATTCGAATCGGTTCCGTAACAACAAAACTCTCGGAGAGATAATTTTGCTATTATATGACCAGAATGGGCCACTTTGAAGCCTTCAGTCGCTCTTTTTAAACTCGATACGGTTATTAAAACAGAAACAAAATATAATTAACCAACCTATCTAAATGGTGAGCTTCTTTTGTGTACAATTGATATACAGAAAACGAGGAGCAAGCTGACTTGCTAAAAAAATAATCCATGAAGATGGATTGATCTACCCGCCAAAAGTCAGACTTCCCGAAAATAAAGAGAAGATCCAGCCATACTGATCAATTAAGAAGCCACAAACAAGTAAAGCTTAATTTTGATGTTCTCGCAGAAGAACACCACTGATGTTGGACCATCCTCTCCTGAGAGTCAATCTTTCAATTCATTGTGGGGTTCTCCTAAGTAGGCTCATCTGATAACAAGTCACATCAAAAGAGAGCAAGGAGATCACAGAGAGAAGACACCAACGATGAAGGCCATGATAGAAAATTTCATTTAATATTTTCCTTCTTATTTCATTTGAAATTTTATAAATTCTTAAGTCGTACTTCTCATTTCCTTTACAATTTATCAAGCAAACAACATAATGGAAATATAACACAAAGTTAATACAAAAAAAAAAAAGAAGAAAAAAAATCACTTTGCAATGCAAATTGAAATTGCAAAATTCCAAGTGTTCACCTCTCGTTGCAGTTGAGCGGTCAGTGAGTCTGTAGTTGTGTCTTTTAAACGGTTCCAATGCCCACTCGTTCAGTCGTTTAGCAAACAACGCGAGGAGGAAGCAAAACACAATTTGAAAAGACTTGAT
Source organism: Clusia tigrina (assembly GCA_920105625.2). Taxonomy (NCBI): domain Eukaryota; kingdom Metazoa; phylum Arthropoda; class Insecta; order Diptera; family Clusiidae; genus Clusia; species Clusia tigrina. Next base: position 190,027,855 of record OV050032.1, read on the forward strand.
AAACCAATTACTCGTATTGCACCCAAAGCAGGCGCACATGCGCACAACTGCCCGTCTAACTAAATGCGCTTAAACGCATGCGCAGCAGCCGTCTCTAAGCCACGCCAACACAAAACGGAACCATAATACTTTAACTTATGATGGAACATAAGGTGCTGGACACAGCAAGAGTGTTCTCCTTTTTCACTTTGACAGCGAGGCAGTAAAGTTATTTGATGGAGAGCGAAACACAACTGGAGAGTGAAGAGAACCGGAGAGTTAAAAGGAGTTCATGTTGGAGCGAGAAGGAAACACTCTACTTAGTGGGAGACTTCTGCTGATGTGACTTTGACTACGTGACAGTAAACTAATTGATAAAGAAAACATGTGGAGACTAAAGGAAACCCAAACAGCAGGCGGAAAATTTTAGTATAAAAGAGCCAATTAATAAATAAGCGGAATTCGGGTTGGACTATGAAGGAAATGCCCCCACACCTGATGCTGTACAGAAGCGTGAATTCCACGCTTTTGATGTTGACAGCGTGAGAGTAAACAGAATACGAAAAACAAGTCAACAAATGTTGAGTAAGAGAGCCGAATTCGGGTTGGACCGCATAGGAAATACCTTATACCCTAACATAGTGTTTGAGACTGTGTTCATAGATACTGAAGTGGGCGTGTGTGTTAAACTATGAAGGTAGTGGAGTGGGCTTGCGTGTTAATGGTCGAAATTAGTGAAAGAGGCGTTCGTGTTAAACGTTGAAGATGCTGAACACATATAATTTTACACTAAAACTAAAAATTTATAATTGTTTCAGTACAATTGTTAGATATTTTCTGATACAAGTGGGCGTGGCAGTTTAAGTATTATATATATAGCATGATATTTTCCCTAAGAGCCATCAAGTAACGTTTTGTCCATAAACATTTCATTACTTAGGCCTTCTGAGCAAAGTGTGTGTAAAACTATGAAGCTAGTGAAGTGGGCTTGCGTGTTAATGGTCGAAATTACTAAAAGAGGCGTTCGTGTTAATCGTGGAAGACTCTGAACACATATAATTATATATAAAATTAACAATTTCTAATTATTACAGTAGTATACTTAAAAATGTTCTTATACAAGTCCTGGTGGAATTGTAGGCGTAGCAGTCAATACATAATGCCTTCATTTCACAGAGCTTTATTGTAGAGTAGTATTAACAAGGGTTTCAAACTATATGATATGATATGCATAGCTGAATTTATGTTGTAACGGGTCCGCCAAATAACTTTTTTTTTGAAAATTCTATAAAAAAAAACTACTGGATATTTTCTCAAATTGCTTTTTTTTATTTGAAAGTACAATCCTTCCGGTTAATAATGGAAAATAATTTCATTCAAATGGCTGCCTCGGCTGGCCATGCAGTAGCCTACACGATCGGTCCAATTTTTAAGCACATTATCGATTGTGTGCAGCTGTATTTCACCAATGGCTTCACGAATATTGTCCTTTAAAGCGTCAATTGTCTCTGGCTTGTCGGCGTAACACTTATCTTTGAGGGCACCCTACAAATAATAGTCCAACGGTGTCAAATCGCAGCTCCGAGGTGGCCAAACGACATCAGCTCTGCGGCTGATAATGCGATCTTCAAAAACAGGGCGCAAAACATCGAGTGTAGCTTCGGCTGTGTGGCACGTAGCGCCGTCCTGTTGAAACCAAATGTTGCCAATATCATCCTCTTCAATTTTTGTGAAAAAAAATCGTTCAACATGGCCCGATAACGATCGCCATTGACTGTAACGGCCACTCCTTGCTCATTTTCGAAGAAAAATGGCCCAATTATGCCTGTGGACCAAAATCCGCACCAAACAGTGACTCGTTTTGGGTGCATCGGCTTTTCAATGTATGCGTGCGGATTTTCTGTGCCCCAAATGCGACAATTTTGCTTGTTTACATACCCGCTAAGATCAAAATGAGCTTGCTTCTCTTCTTCCAAAATCCGTACGCAATTTTCGCACACATTCTGCAACATTACCATGATTTTCAAAGTAATGTCGCAATATTTCCCAGCGTATACACAACCATATTCGTTCAGCGGAAGGATAAAACTAATTATCTGTCAAATCAGACATGAGCTAAGTGTTACCATTCACGAAATAAGCACTAGTTGACAAAAAAAACGTTAGATGGCGGACCCGTTAGTTACGAGGTCTGGAAAATTCCTCACATGGAGGGGGCGTGTCTGACCATATTTTGTAAATAATGTCAACTGCATTTTTTTTAAAGTCAATCAAATTCAGATTGCTTAGAGTGATTCTATTGAAAGAGCGATGATCATAGCTGCCATGCCTTTCTATGGGGGTTAGAAAATAATTTCACTGTGGCAGTTGGAGTATTTTATCTTAATATTCCAGCAAGAAGGAAGGAGTATGTGTGAGTCCGGCACCTTGCATCCCACCATGGCTTTAAACGCGGCCTGGTCGAATTGCATGTAATCGCAACGAAGTGATCTTTAACTCAACTGCAGCGTACTTGCACATAAGTGCCAGTGAACCAGTCAGCCGGCGAATCGCTGAGTAAGTGAGTGCGCCTGGCAGCCAGTTGAATGGACGTAGGAGTTAGCTGCATTGCGTTGCATCCGTGCCGTGCCGTGCTGTGCTGTGCTATGCTGTTCCGTGCCGTGTGCCCGAACGACTTAATCGAGCGTAAGATCTAATGCGCGCATATGTTCTCAGTTGATTGTGCAGCCGCAACCAGGCCAGGCCAGGCCGCAGCCAAGCCCAAAAGTGCGAGCGCAATGCGCTACGCTGCATAGCTGAGCATGCGCACAAGGGTCAACGGCAAACTGCTTTATAAATGACTAAGACTATGTGAGTGTGAATGAATGTGCCTATACCTGTGTGTGTGTGTGAGCATTTAAGCGGCTTTTCGCTCAAAAAAATTATGACTGTAGCTGCGAAATAATGTCCCAGCATTATTAGCCAACTTGCATTAAGGCTAATATGGCATTTGCCTCTCCGCCTATCCGCATGGTCGCCTCTCCTTCTGGTCGCATTGCTGCTCTGCTGTGTCGATGCGATATTGTCGTGCGTCGTTTGGCAACAATTATTGTATCTTAAGTTGCCATCGAATGTACACGCGACGACGCCGTCGACCATTTGGCTATGAGGAAAAAGTGCTAGATTTCATTTAGTAGATACATGCGCGGCCGCCCGTAATGAGCCCCGTTTAACCGGCGCAATTATTTTCCATCATTTTGGCATTTGGCCGTATTTGGGGGAGGCGCTGCGCAATCGTGTGACAAAGGTTAACAAGCTGAAGCGTATCAATAAATAATGCACTGCGAATGCGTGAGAATGCAAACAGAAATCGCTCATTTTTTTAAAGAGCTTACGAGTAGTCCTTAAGCCACTCGGGAAGGTCGTGCTAGCAGAGGCTTAAAGTAGAGTGCTAAGTAGAGTGCATTTCAAATACTTCGAACAGGTAAAATTGAAGGTGTTCTACAATTGCAGCCCTTGCATACCTGTGACTGATGAACTTTGTTAACTTAACTATACATTAAACAAAGGATTCAATGATCCAGGTTCGATAAACTGGGCTCTCGGCGGATGATTCTATACACTGAACTCATAGTTGGAGATGTGAATTTACCTTAAAACTACTCGTATCTTCATTTATGCAATTTATAATGATTTATCTAGTTAGAATGGATGCCAATCACAAATTATTGTGTTCCTTATTATATTAATTATACGAATGATCGTTATTCATAATTAAACATGAATAAACGTTAAAATGCTATCAACGGTAATCAGAATGTGGTAGGCCGGAGCATCCCCGAAGAAGGTGGTGTCCAAGCACTCAATCATTGACGTCCATTGTGCTCAAACGGAAAAGTCATGAATAAAAATAGCAGTGAGTGTGTTGAAGTGATCTCGTAGTAAGTAAGTAGCTCACAAATACAATATGTAATAGAAATAAATGAAAAGGAATGGTGCGTCATGTTCATCTTTGATTATGAACATGACCACAGCCTGCAGAATGACTTTTGAGAGGAGTTGTGAATTGAAAGTAGCAATGAGAATAGTGAATATTATCAACCATTTCTTAAGCTAATTAAATTTAAGTTATATAAATTTCTTCCCAGTTAAGCAACAAAGAACATGCTTTTGTATAAATAAACAAAATTCAGTGATCCACACAATTCAGTGTTCCACACTATTCAGTGATCCAATCTAAGGAAGTAATTTTCATGAAATTATTTTTTAGCTGTTGCGAAACGTTCCATTTATGCGAATATTCCTCTTCTGCATGGCTAAGAATACGTATTTAATGCTGTGTAATAAACAAAAGGAAATCACAGGGAGTCAGCGTGGCAGTCAGAGTGTGAATCAGAGTGGACATCGAAGTGGAATTCATAGATGCATATTGAAAGTTTTCTTGATAGAAATCAGAGTTATCTTGTACAAATTTTTGGAAACAAAACTCCACTTTCCAAAGCTCTTCTGGTAGATTTTAATCCCAAAAGAGCTAAGGAGTTAATAAATATGCTTCGGAGTACATTAAGAATCATCACAGGCATTTTAAGCGGACATTGTAGACTCAACTACCATATGAAGAAGTTGGGTATATCTTCAGATGCCATCTGTCGATTCTGTGGAGAAAGTGACGAAACCTCACTGCACCTGATCACAGACTGCGGACCATTGGCACACAATAGACTCAGGTGTTTTGGAGAATATATCTTAGATATGAACTAGATCCTTCAACTTGATTCCTCCAAAATATATGAATTCCTGTCGGAAATGGCCTGATAGAAGATTTATAGATGAGACTATCCTCATCTTTATAATAAATAGGGGCATCACAATAAATCTTTCAAGTCGCAGTGTATAACACCCTTAAATATATCTATCTATATATCTAAACTCCACTTTTTTAGCATTATTTTTCAGCACTATTTGAAATCATGATTGTTCCCTTATTAAATTATAGATAAATGATGAAAACCTTATATAGCGAATTTAACATAAAGTACTAATTTTTTTTTTAATTTCAAACTTTAAAAAATTTCCTTTATATACAAAATACCATAAATAAAACATTTAAATAAAATAAAATTGTTCATTCATCATTTTGTAAAATTTATTTAAACAGTGATTTCTTAATAAGCTTTTCATGCAACACTCGGCAAAAGTCATATGCTGAACCTCCCCTTCCTCATCCTCGTAAGGAATTTCCACTTTCAAATGTGTTTGCGCAAATAATTGCGAAAGAATTATTTGTGTATTAATAAAATTGCGCTTAAATGCGGAACAGCCACCCAGCAAACCCCTTCGTTGACGCTAGCGCCTTGAAATAATATAGTTTGGTCTCTGTTATTGTCAGAAGCGCACCGAGAAAAAACTTTCGAAGGGGATTTCGAGCATTTATTCTCAAGTATATATTTGTCATCATTATCAATATTTGAAGCCAGCCTCTGTGGTCTAGTGGTAAGCATGCTAGATTCACACCCCGAGGGTCGTAGGTTCAAATCCTGCCACGGGCTTGGTCTCCAAAATGCTTCTTTCTATAAAATCTTTTTCTCTTCGAGTTGAAAGCCTCTGTATTTAGTACTCGTTCCCCCAATCACCTTGCACTCATAATTAATTATGGTGCAAGATATAATAATAATAATAATAATAATAATAATAATAATAATAATAATAATATTTGTTTCGTTCCAAGTACAAAGTCGGTTCTTCTGTTATCGGGGGTGAAAAGCGGTTTCAACCCCCATAAAACCCCCTGAATTCGCGCCAGACTCTGTCCGTTTTTGTCCATGCCGATGCAATCTCTCAACGCCATTCGACTGAGTCATTGGCTTGTGTCTGTTTCTGTTGCTGTTTGTGTGATTGCGGTTTGTATATTTGTTGTTGTTATTTTGGTTGTTGTTATTATGGTTGTTGTGCTTATGGTTGTTGCTATTATGACTGTTGTTGTTGTCGCTATAGCTGTTAATGCGGTTGGCCACAATTAAATAAAAACGCTTTGTATTCAAATCGAATACGAAATGAATTAAAAACATACCCCAGCCATGAATGGGCCAACATGTACGTGTAGCGCTCTAAAGCGCTGGGCCTGGCGCATGCATGCCCAGCTCAACTTTGTGCGCTCTGGGTCTGTACTCATATTCATTTCGCCGCTTGCTGTGTTTCCCGGAGGAGCACGCTTTGTCTTTGCCTTGTGTCTGTTCCTCGTCTGTGTAGGTACATTGACCAAAGCGCGCTTAGTCATACAAGCACTGAACAAATGAAAAGAAACGTTTCTCTCTGCGCGAGTACCAGTCGGTCAGTCATCATCAACAACAACAACAACAACAACAACAACGTTGTACGTGTTGTTTTGGTTGTTGTTGTACACACACTCACTATGTGCCCATTGTAGAGGTTTGCGCTGACTGTGACCTCCAATCGCCATCAAATTGATAACCTTAGCCGCTAAAGAATGTTGTTGATATCGGCAGCAACAGCAACAGCAACAACAAAAAACAACAACAATCAACTCAGCACAGTAAATGCAGCAAGAAAAAGCCACACTATTTCTATATACAGCATGCAACAAAGAACCGCAACACCAACGTTTAACAGTAACAACAACACCAACAAGAAGCATTGCTGCCGGCCGGTTAACGTAAAGTCTTAAAAATGCGACATTTTGATAACCCCAGAAGAGGCAGCATCAACCACAACAACAACAACAACAACAACAACCATCACAAACACAACAACAACAATAACAACGCCAACAAATTCAACAATATTCGAATTCCATTTAACGAGTGAATGAGTGCCTCACCGAGAGCATGGTTGCGTTTTATGGTTTTGATTAGGATAAGCGTTCTTCCTCAGAGCACCAGCATCAGTTCCAACTACACTAACACACATACACACACACTCAAACAAACACACTCACTCATTTGCAGACTCACACATTTATGTACGCTTTTACAAGGCTGCTTAAATTTTTATGGGCTTTTGAAAGGTTAATGAAAAACAAAAGGCAAAGCCACAAATCTTGACCAATTTAGTTAAAATAAGCCAAGTAAACGGTCTCAGCCTTTTTGGGGAATTGTTGCCGCCGCCGCAGTTTTGTGGCTCTGGTTGAGCAGTAAACAGACACACAGGAGAGTCACATGAGGCATGTGGATATTCGGATAGCTGGCAACGATTGTGGACTTATTTGTTGGTACTGCAGAAATTATTCGATGAACTCTCAACTGAGTGAAAAGCAAGAGGAATTGATAGAAAAATTAGCTTAAATGGTGCAACTATAATAATACACTTGGAGATATATTTCCTTAAATGAAGGAAGAACTTTTTATATAAGTTAGACTCTCAACCATAAATTTGGTTATGTTCCTCAGGGGACACCACACCACATATGTGCAGTTACGATTATCTTGAACTGATTCCAAACAATTTGTTGGTATCAAGGACTTAAATAGTGTTTTAGAGATTGACGATCATTGTTATGAGGCACACCTACCGCAATCTTAGATTACATTACTTGGGATCCCTCGCCCTACTTACTGGGAATTTATCTGAAGTAACTAAAACAAGTCAAGGGAAACATTTTTATTGACCAGCCAACATCAAAAATATACTGATTTGGATATCTCAGTAGAAAAACAGTCAATTGTCACAGGCTGAAAATTACTGAAAACTTGAAGAATGCTTTGAAGACCCATTCATACCTGATCGCTTGTAGCAGACACCAGAAAAGAAGGCTAAAATGGGACTACACCAACTTTGAAAAATCTTGCTCTTAAAAAGTTCAGCACCAGTTCCTTGAAATGTAAGCTGCCAGTGTGTAAAGATAGAACAGGGTAATATAATTATAGCTCAAATATCCTGTATCCAACAGAGGTCAAAATTTTCTCAAGGATCCCGAAGAATTTAAAGATCCATTCAACTCAAAAATCAAAACTTAATAATTGTGAACATTTTTCTTTGTGCGGGTCTCTTGTTAGCGATGAACAATTATTCTTTGAGAGTAGGCCAAGTCATGATAAATCCGATCCTTTACAGTAATTGAAACTCTCTCTTATATTTATCCAAGCTAAAAATAGAGCGAACATTCTCACAAGTTAAACGTGAGAACACTCAGCAACAATAAATTAATTGAACTTGACTGAGACCTTCCACGGTGTTCCCAGACTAGAACATTTACTGAATATTTAGAAAACTTAAGAAACAATGACAATAGTCAGTCAGAGCAAAGATTCAACACCAGTCCATACCAAAAATACCATAAGTCAATTCGTTTGTAGGAGGATAATTTCACATTGCTTCTTCCCAGCATCTACAATCCACACACAAATCTGCGCGACATTCACTTTTAATTTGATTTATTTGAAGGACTTGAAGGCAAAATCAAAAAGTTCCATCATTGGCCCAGACAGCAACAAGGACCACATTTAAAGAGGAAAAATGTTTCTCAGCTTATTTTGCTCTCCCGGAATCACAAAGTTTGCCACTAAAAGCCCAGGACTGCTGCCTCCCGAAACCCTCAAAATACTGAAATCTTACCTCTATGGACGTATACTTCAAGAGTGATGAGGGGACCCCAACGGAGCTCGGGCGCTAATTGGGCTATGACCACCACTCTAATATAATCTCTCACCAGCTCTGCATACACACACACACACACAAGCATCTGGCCCCACTGACTGCCTATAAGAATTAAGCGAGCATACGCTCCACAAAATGTCTCCTTAGACCGCAGGTATGCCGACATTTTTCTACAAGTATCTACGCGTTCACAGTACGTACAACTGCCAATTGCGTCATCCTTGTTTCTTCACCCAACTCAAAATATGCCCCAATCCCCCTTGCGTAAAGTCCTTGTCACAGGCGAAACAAAACGCCAGGTCAGCAAAGTGTGAAATGCTTCACGCAACGCTCCAAACGGGGAGCTCTGTCATTTGGCACTGATAAGAAGAGCAGCCTAAATCAGCCACTGAACCAGAAAATTCAATGACTAATGACATTGAAAGTGAAATTGAAGGTTACGGGGCTACAATTGTAGGTGGCGATTACAGGAAATGCCACGCGCCGAACTGGAAGTAACCAAAAATCAAAAAAAAAGAAAAAATTTATAATATTGATATTAATTGAAGCTAAACGAGCACAGCCTTTGTTGAATGCGGTAATTAGACCATGATAGAACGAGTGGGGGCATACCGAAAAATCAGCGAGTATACCAGTAAATGGTGGTGTATTGGGACAACTCTTATGGATGTGACCTCTACAGTAACACCCTTAGGGTCAGAACAAGATTCTTTCCTCATCTCGATGAAGTTGATTCTGAAACTGCTCTGGAGCGCATTCTGGAGCCGTTTGTTCTAATTTTAGTAATAGTGTGACGACCTAGCGTTGACCTTGTATTGACCTAGTTGAGAATGGTCCATCATTGACTGTTCTTTCTTTGGTCGAGATTGATTCAGGCTTGTTTGTTGTGGGTATAAGATTTACTTTCAGTCAGTTCTGAACTTAATGTCAACTTGTGTTGCGTTGATTCGGGGCTGTTATAAAGTTTGGTTTGAGTTTTCACTTAGGGTTTAAGTTAGTTTGTGCTGAGACTGTGCTGAACTCTTGCTGGGGGTTTTCCAGACTTCTTCACGTATCGGTAATTGATTGTTCTTGTATTGTATCATTGCTAAATCGAGCATGTGATATTCTTAAGTAGAGTTTGTGTTCAATATATGTGGAAATATTGCTCCAAGATTGTCTTGAAGTCTTAATTGAATTGTTCCAGACCTCTTCAGGACTTTGGTGACTTGTTGCTCTAAACTGGTAAGTCTACCTAAATTTGCTCTACTTGAGTTTAGTTTATGAACAAGTTATGTTTATGTTTGACTGATTCGAAGATATTCTGCACGGTTTCCAGGCTTAATGGGCAGTTGATATTACCCTTACCGACTGCGCTAAGCTTGAGAGGATTTAGTGTGGATTTTGTTTGAAATATTTCTACCTTTGCTGATATGACAAGTCTTGAAAATATATTATGTTATGCCTGAGTGCTAGGAGACCACCTTCTTCGGCGGTTCTCCGGCCTACCCCACTTCTAACTAAGAATATGATAGAAGTAGCTCTCCCAGCAAGCTTCAGTGGCGCTTTTACGTACGTCTTGAATGAAGGCTTCAAAAGTTCTCTTACTTCCACCTTTGTCCACCTCACTTCCTGCTACGAACACAAAGAACAAAATATTAGAAAAAACATTTACAATTTTCTTAGGAAGCCCACCAACTGCCACCAAGTCCAGCTACTAAATACATTCAATTTTAAATCACCACTATACACATACAAGAGGCATACTATTCCGCCCAATATCGACTTTCTCTGCTGCTTATATGAATCCCACTGGCAAACAAGACGGAAAAACGAAAGAAAAGGAAAAGGTTATTCCTAACACTGTGTCACAGCAGACAGTGTCAAACAGTCAGTCAGCGAGTTGGCCTACAACAACAAGAGCGGTAGCAAAAACAACACTGGTAATCATCCAGCTACCCAACTGAAATCAGCTTTGATATATAACAACCACTAAACCAGCAAGAAATCCCTCTAATAATTTCGTAATCTTATCTAAAGCATATCCCAACGATAATGAAAATGTCACTCGAGCCACACATTTTCTCATCAACACGACGACACACGGGCACACGAAAGGAACTGCAACATAAAACTAAATCCTAAATGATGCGCACACAGGACGCCCCACAGCACACATACACACGCACAGACCTATAGAGACACATGCACACAGGACGAAAAATAAACTGAAAACTACTTCCGAGCAACTCTATGAACGGCACACAGAGCCAACCGCCAGGAGTAGGTAGAGTGAATGAAAAGTTTCGTCCATATGGCGCGTTAAGCGTTGAAAGGAGTAAAGGAGCTGAGCTTTCGCCGGCTCGCATGTGCATGTGAACACCAGTAGCAATAACAACAGCAACAATAACAACACGAGCAACAAGAGCAGTGGCAGCAGCAGCAGCAACGCAGCAACAACTCACTCAAGTAGGGCGCATAAGTTCTAATTCCTTATTACGTAGGGATGTCATATTCAAGGAGCAGCAATATAATAACAACTGCACAAAAACAACAACAACAACAACAACACCAGCATTGGCACAGTACTTGGTAATATTGTACAACAAAAGAGCAGCAAAGAACGAACCCATCAACAGCACCAGTGGCAGCAACACGGGGCAAATTATGGTCGAGCGTTGAAAATATGAAAACTCTGCCAGCCGCAATGGGATTTGAGGAAGTTAAACGAATTTCAAAAAAAAAATTTAAAAAAAATGAAAGAAAAGCGAATTGTGAAAAAGCGACACCGAAGACGTTCAGAGCTGAGTTGACGAGACGACCCAGCGGCTAATTCTCGAGGCGACATTGTGCTCTGACATTATCCGTTCCTCAGCTCAGCTTTCGCGGCAGCCGCAGCTTGGTTGGATTTTGTTGTTGTTGTTATAATAAAAACGAAATATGGCACATAAATAATGAAACGAATTTATATGAGTGTGAGCATGTGGTAGGTGTTTATTTGTGTAGGTAAAGCGAGAAGCACCCAGCTGCTAATTGGAGTTGCAACTAACACAGTCATTGCTGATGTCATCGAGGTCACTGTGTCATCCCTAAGAAATTTAGAAGTGGATTCCTTTCAAAAGTATGCAAAATCATAGCAGCGATTTCCCACTATAGCCTAGCAAAATGGCAAGTCACTAGTGACGTCATAGATGCCTAGCATTCCATCCAGGATTCCACCTGACATGCCAGTTGATGCGTTACTATCTGCTGACAGCTGGTTACAATCCCAATTGGAAATTATAAAACTTCACAGCTTCGCAGATTCCCAAATATAATATATGTGTCTATTGCTTCGGACCCAATGCCTTGCCTTAGATGACTGCTTAGCAGGTGAGTCAGCATTACATTGATTGCGTATAACTGAGGGAACATACTCCCATAAACATTTACAGCAGAAAAATTAAAATTTAGCCACATTGCAATGCATTCAGTTCATTTTTCGTGCTGATCACTGCTATTTGCTATTGGAATAAATCTAGAAATGAAGAATAGTGGATATGGTGAAGTTCATAAACACAATGCTAACATAAAAATGTCAGTGCTGACTCTCAGCGATATTTCCGCGGATGGTAGAAGAAATGGTAAATAAATGCACAGGGGATCTCTACTCAAATGAAATAGTAGAGCGGAAAAAAGAGGCAAGTGGACGGGTGAGCCACGGACAGCATTAACATGGTGACTCCATATGATAAAGGAACACATACGAGTAGATATACCAAAGCCAATTTCTAAGGTTCTGTTGATCTCGGAGGCTAACAAGAAACAATTTCAAACCACCGCCCCGAAGAAAGTGCTAAATCACTCCATCATCTGAGACACATATTAAAGAAATGTTTCTGGGATTGTGTGATAACCGTAACTATATTCTTGGCCAACCTCAGAAACACTGTGGGTGATAACCGGAACTATATTGTTGGCCGACCTCAGAAACACTATGGGTGATAACCGCCAGTGTTTGCTTAGTCCACACCCAGAATTATTGTCCTTCCTTACCTCCTTCCTTTAAATAACTTGGAAGAGTAAGAGAGGCAATTTTGCAACCATCCATCGACTCAGCGCCTTTCTGGGAAGGTACTTGTTCTGTTGCTATAAGTGTGCAATAATACACTACATGGGTCATAGACCTCTCACACTTCATTTCGATATCATCAGGGTACAAAGTGAGGTACAAGGTGAAAACCACTTTCCCGTGATAAACAAATGAGCTTCTGTCTCCGGGGACACGAGCAACCACGATTAAATTCACCTCTCCTGTCAGTGCTTCATCATAGCTGACATGAAGCGATAGAACCTACTGCTAAAATCACCACTGGGTAGCGAGGGAAATTTCAAAAGCCCAGGTCGTAGGAGAAAAAATCAGAAGCTACCTAGCGACTTGTACTGCCAAGCAGGACATGCTCAGAGTGTCCGCCTAGTGCTGTCTTGATATTCTTTGCTCTTTGCTGTTATTGTTGGCGGGGTATTGTTAACGCTGTTAGCTTGGTTAGCAACATTTTGACTGCTCCTATTGTCATTTGTTTGATGGCAGTCAGTGAAGTTGCACACACCCACACACAAACACCCACAAACACATAGAGGGATGAAGATGCACATATTCCCAAAAGTGTCTGCATAGCCTTCTGAACTGGTGGCTTGAACACTTGCCAGCAGCTGCAAGAAGTCAACAATAATAAAAGGATAAAGAACGCTGCTCTCTCTCTCATTATTATTATTTTTTCCTTATTTAATTTATTTTTATTTTTTATTTTTATTTCGTTTTACTTGCACTCCCAGTGGTGGCAAGAAAAGCTGTGCTGCTGCTGGCGCTCCCACTGCCGCGCTTATATGCAAAGGTTAAACTTACACTGGGGCTAACTGTCAGCAGATGTTAACCTTTGTGCGCACTGGCCGCGCTGTGCATCCTTTACACGGTCGCGACGCCTGGCCACGCCTCCCTTCAGCATGTGCGTACTGTTCGAGTGCGCTGCGTGTTGCATTTTGCCGCTGCTTTTCTTGTTTTTTGTTTTTTGTGTTGCTGTAATTTCTTCAATGCTGCGGCAATTCTTTTGTACGGCATAAGTTCATAAGTTTTACTGCAAGGTGTGGGCCACATGCAGCGCTTTTGTATAAATGTGTGTGATGGAGTGTGTGTGTGTGTGGCTTTGTAGGTGGGTCTGTGTAGGTGTGTGGCTGCAAAGCCATATGTGCCACACACGCTGCTGCTGCATCCTTTGTTGTCGTGGCAGTGGAGCTCTGGCTGTGCTTGCTGCTGCTGCTGCCATTGTTGTTGTTACTGTTGTTGTTGCTGAACTTCTTCTTCTTCTTCTTGTTTGTGCTATTGTGGTAGTGTGCGTGGAATTTTGCAATTTCTCGGGGATTTTGAAATTGCTTTTCTACTTTAGCTCTGAGCTTTAAATTTTTTTTATTTGCGCTTTATCCGTACAGTTGTTTGTTTTTCTCTCTCTTCATCGCTTTTACCTTTGGCGGAATGAAAATCGATCAAGAAAAATGACTTTTGTGGGTTGATATCTCTGTTCAGTGCCTTTCTTTTTTTATTCGTAATTTTCATTCCGACGGTAATTGAAATTTTCGAATTCCTCTTGTTATGAATGCAGGAAAAATGGAATTTATATGAGGCTCACACACACACAAACACATCCAAGCACACATGCACACACATCCGAATACGCACACCTGCACACACAGTACGGAACAGCACAGCGGTGAGTGGAGCGCATTTTCTCTAACAGAGGCGCGCATCTTTTGAACTTGTTGTCGACACAAATTTATTGAAATTGAAAACCCAATTTTTGTAATTTTTCTCATTACTCTTCGATTTGTGTTTCCTTGTTCCCGTTTCTATATTTTCAGTAATTTATGAAATACAATTAATTAGAAGTTGAATTTTAATATATTCAATTCAGTACTATCAGAAGTCTGTCTCCATCTCTTTGTGATTCCCTCCATTTTCTTTATGTCTCTTCCTCTTCTTCTTCACTCTTTACTCCCCAAAATAATAACAAAAACAAAGATTTCGCTAAGCGGTGTAAACAAATTGTTCGTTCTGCGCATCTACGTCACAGCAGCCTGGTTATAAAGTGGAATGTCAACCTAACATGCATTTTGTAAACAAAAAAGTGATCATTACTGTAAAATATTAAAAATATCAAGATTTATTAGTTTATATGAAACATTTTTGGGCGAAATAAGTACGAAAACATATTTGAATTATATTGACGGAACTATTTAGTTTAAATATTTATTTTTTTCTATTGGAAAACCGACCATCATAAATGCTCCATTGAAGAAATCAGCTGTGCAAAGAGTTATGTATTTAAAACCTGTCAAACTCGGAGAGAAAGTAATAACGGACCTCCCCAATCCGCAATCTTCTTCTCTCTCTTTCTTGATTAGTTCCCCTCTTTATCTCCCTCAGTCACATTCTTTCAAAATTTTCTGTTTTCTTGCTCTCTTTTTTCTTTCTTTTTCTCTCTGATTTTAATCTCTTTTTTATCTCTTTTTCTCTCTTTTCTTCCTTTCCCTATTTTGCATTTTTCCAGTTTTAATATTTTTTCCTTTTTTCCCTTCCTTTTCTTTTTTGTCATTTTCCCCCTTTTTCTGTTTTTGCCTTTTTCCCTTTTCCCGTTTTTTCCCTTTTTCCATTTTTTCCCTTTTTTTCTTTTTTCCCTTTATTCCCTTTTATTACTTTTCCCTTTTATCCCTTTTTCTCTTTCCCCTCTTTCCCCTCTTCTTTCACTCCTTTTTGCCACCTTCGTCCCTCTTTCTTTTCCAATTCTTTCCCTCTTCATTCCCTATTTTATCTCCCTTTTTTCTCTCTTTTTTTAGTCTTTTCTTCTTTTCCTTTTTTCTCTTTTCCATTTTTCCCCTTTTTCCCCTTTTTTCAAGATTTTCCTTCTTATCCTTTTTCCCTTCTTTAACCTCTTTGTCTTCTTTCCCACTATTTTTCCCCTCTTCTTTCCATCCTTCTTCCCCCCTTCGTCCCTTTTTCTTTCCTATTCTTTCCCTCTTCATTCTCTATTTTATCTCTCTTTTTTCTCTCTTTTTTTACTCTTTTCTTCTTTTCCCATTTTCCCTTTTTCCCATCTTTCCCCTTTTTCCTTTTGTCCCTTTTTAATTTTTTCCCTTTATCCCTTTTATCCCTTTTTCCCTTCTTTTCCGTATTTGTCTTCTGTCCCCCTCTCTTTTCCCATCTTCTTTCCCTCCTTCTTCTCCTTTGTCCCTTTTTCTTTTCCTATTCTTTCCCTCTTCTTTCCCTATTTTATATTTCTTTTTTCTCTCTTTTTCTCTGTGTTTATCTCTTGTTCTCTGTTTTTCTCTATCTTTCAGTGTTTTTTCTCTATTTTCCTCCGTTTTTTTCTCAATTTTTTTGCTTTTTTCTCTCTTTTTTCTATATAATCCCCCCTATTTTTTCTCCATTTTTTCCTCTTATTTTCTCTTTATTTCCCTTTATCTTCTTTATCTTCTTTCTCTTCCTTTTTCTTCCAGTCTCTTTCTTTTTCTTTCTTTTTCTTTCTTTTTCTATCTTTCCTTATTTATTGCCCTCTTTATTTATTTCTTTTCATCTTAATTTCTTTATATATTTATTCATTAATTCCCTTTATTTCGTTCCTTTTCTCTTCATTCCTCTTCATTTGTCTTATTTTCTGTTTTTTTCTCTTATTTTCTATTTCTTTCTCTTACTTTCTCTCATTTTCTGTTTATTTTTTATTTTCCCTGTCTTTCTCTTATTTTCTTTTCTCTCTCTTAATTTATATTTCTTTCTACTATTCTCGTTTTCTCTCTCGTCTTTTCTACCTTCTTTTCTATTAGTCTCTCTTATTATCTCATTTTTTTAAATTTTTTCTGTTTATTTTTTTGGTTTCTTTTTCTTTATTTTAACTCCTTTTGATTGCGTTTAATTTGTATTCCTTTCTTTACTTCTGTCTTTTCTCGTTTTCTTTCTTTTTTCTTTCCTTTTATCTTTCCTTTTCTCTTTGCTGTTTCTTTTCACTTTCCTTTTCTCTTTCCTTTCCTCTTTCCTTTCCTTTCCTCTTTCCTTTTGAATCATCTCTTCTCTCAACTTTTATCTCATCTTTTCTCTATCTTTCACTCTCTCCATTTTTCTCTTACTCCCTGTGGCTCTTTATCACCCTTTCTCTTTCTCTCTCTATCTATCTCTCTTCTTCACACCCTCTTTCAGTCTTTCTCGTACGCTTTCTTTCTCTTAATCTCCCGGATCCCCATTTTTCATTTACCACCTTCTGTTTCTTTAAACCATCATGATATAATTTGTTTAATCTAGTTTAAGCAGTAGAGACCTATCGATATTTTAGGTTCGATTCACGATCATATTTTAGTTTCTGTGAATCCTTTTAAAAAACTTAATGTCTCGCTTTCACCTCTATAATTGTTTAACATTTCTTCGCCTGGTCATATTTCAGTTTCCCATCTCAACGTCATCTTCTCTTTATTCTCATATTTATAGCAATTTATTATACCACAATCATATTATGTCATAAGCTTCTCTAACACACCTTCCGTTTATTATTCTACTAAATTTCGGGACTCTCCTTCTCTGGTCTGTCTTAAACAATCCTTATAAATCTTTCCATAATTTTATATAGTTTATTATTGTAATTATTTATTTTAATTATTGCTGAATAATCCTCTCAAATATTACGTCTCTCTTTTGACTCTTCGCCATCATCCTTTACCGGCTGAAGTTTTTCTGTCACTATGATCGAATATCTTTATCATTATCTTCATCATCTACAAATGAATGATGTCTGATTATTTTATATGAGGTTTGTTCGGTCGTTTTCATTCGATATGTTCCCGTATTAAAGTTCGCGATCATAAACAATTATATTGTAATAAAGAGTTGTTGTACTTTTACCTTATAAACTCTCCAGTTAGTAGTAGAAAATGTCTTCATTAGCACTTACCTGAAAGGAGAAAAAGAAATAAGAGAACATGAGTTATTGGGCAAATTAATTGGAAGAGTCGACACTGTTTAGTTTCTAAATGAAATGTATTTGTGCGTGGAGATAAATCAGCTGCCAACGTTAAATTGAACACTTTACACACGAAACGAAATGATCCAAAAAGATACTTGCACAAACTTCAGAGAGTAATTGTCAGCAGGGAGCCCATTAGATCCGCCATTTAACTTACAACATTTTGCACTTTGGCATAACAAAAACAAAGAAGACACTAACACACCATCCTCCACTCATAAAACGAGAAGAAATTGCAAAGTGTATCAAATGAAAATGATTGAGGAAAACCTCACACACACAGGACGTTAACAGTGGGGGTTGGGACCCAGCGATTAGGACAGGAGCAGGAGCGGAAGGGAGGTTGTTGCAACTGAACAAATACCAGAAATGGAAAACCGGTGAATGGAGAATCCAAGGCAAGAAGTGGCAAAACGACGAGATGAGACGAGACGAGACACTGATAGCCACCAACAGTTACAACAACAATAACAACAACAATAACAACAACAACAATAACAACGAGAGTTAGAACAACAATAACAACGAGAGTAACATACAACAGCTCAAAATAGTTTTTCGAATTCATTCATTTTCCTTTTGTCTGCTGTCTTTTGGTTCACATTTTCGGTGTTTTCTTTTTGCTTTTTGTTTTTGGCATTCAAAGAAAATCATCAAAATCAGAATATACACTTTCCAAATGATTTAACCCGGGCGAGGATGCGAATTTCTTTGTCAAAGTTTTTTTCTTTTTGGTTTCTGTTTGCTATTCCTTTCTCTATCCTGGATTTTTTTTTGTAGTTGTCATTGATTGAAACAACAGGAAATGCCGAGATAATCGACAGAAGAGAAGCAACACCGAAAAGAAAAAGCAAACAACCGTTGAAGTAAAGTGAAAACTATTTAAAGACTTTTCTTATTCAATTTTCAGTGATAAATTGAGAGAAGCTCAAAGACGCTACAATGGTAGAGTGCGGATCGAAAGATAGAGTGAATGATGGAAGAAAACAGCAAAGGTAAAATAATCATAGGAAGTAAACAATTTAAAGAAAACTTACAGTAAGAACGAATGGATGGACTGGAAGAAGAAGAGCTAGGATCATAGACAAATAAATGAAGAAAATGTTTATATAATATAATATAATATAAATGTACAATATAATTTTATATATGAGTATGATAATAAGTTCTTTCTTCAGTCTAAGAATGACATAAAAGTGGACTATATCAGAGATAGTGGGTGCTAAATATGAGTAGGAAAATAAGTTATTTCTTCGGTCTAAGAATGACATAATAGTCGTATATATCAGAGATAGTGGGCACACACATGATGTCCAAAAGTCCCTCTCTTCGAAAGTCTTGTCAATTCCCTATTCACAAGGATGGGTCCTCGTTATTTTGAAAACATAGTACGTGATACTATAACACAAGTTTTTGACATAATCATACAAAGTATGTAGAGATATATTTGAGACCAAGAACTTATTTGTTTTCATGCTAAACTTTCTATGACATAAAAGAAACTCACTATACCAGAGGCGGGTGATTAAAACAAGAGATAGGAGTATCACGTTCATCACTAGTTATAATACAAAATAGTCTAGTATTATAAGAATAATCTATATTGTGATAGTAACAACAATCCAAAATTTTAACTTTTACGAATGAACCCCATCTATTGATATCACACCATACATTAAAGTGAGGCGGAAGTCACTTGACCTGAGGTATCAGCATTTGAATATCTGGAAAGTAGGATTGTTCATACAAATCATATAGGTCTATCGATGCTTCCGGATGAGTATCCATAGTTTCATGAAGATATGTGTAAGAGTGTGGAAAAATATTGACCATATATACATATATATATATATATATATATATATATATATATATATATATATATATATATATATATATATATATATATATATATATATATATATATATATATATATATATATATATATATATATATATATATATATATATATATATATATATATATATATATATATATATATATATATATATATATATATATATATATATATATATATATATATATATATATATATATATATATATATATATATATATATATATATATATATATATATATATATATATATATATATATATATATATATATATATATATATATATATATATATATATATATATATATATATATATATATATATATATATATATATATATATATATATATACATATATATATATACACACATATATATATATATATATATATATATATATATATATATATATATATTTGTCCCTACCCTAATGCTTTTCTTTGGAAGTTGGTAAGCTCAATCTTAAAAACGTAATGTACTCCTTTTCTCTTTCTCCAGCCAAATTGGGAGAGAGCCGAGGACCAAATACCAACAAAAATCAGATCTATTATTTTAAGATCGCAATCAAAACTGAAGGTCGATTATAAGATTGATATACATGTTATTCCGAAGATAAATTACTTTTTCTCTGGATGATTCAAGATAAATTACTTTTTCTCTGGATGATTCAAGATAAATTACTTTTTCTCTGGATCATTTTTTTATCAGCCCCTCCAGTATACACATTCTTTAATACCGACACCTTCTATGTTTCTATAGTAGTATATTATAGATCGATGTGTCTCACTACGTCGATTAAACTAATGTTCAACTGTCTGGAAGAAAAATTATATTCAACTGAAATTCAAGACAGTTTTGAAGAGGAGGTTCAACACAGATGAACTGTATAATTTTAGCGGTTGGTTGGACCCTTGAAACGCCTGAGATCATATCATCATTAGAACCTCCTGAAGTGATATGAAAATTTATCTTATAAACAAACAAGAAAGGAAATAACTAAAATTGGAAAAAGGGGTGTGACAAAATTGGGGTAAAGAAGAGTCACCGCTTGGCTTAGTTGACAATAGAAGTGATGCAGTTTTAGAGCAAATTTTCCTACACTCAGAGCTACGCAGTATATCCACGGTATAGCAGAACACCCGAATAGTAAATCTAATAAAGTTCTTGACTGAGAAAAAGTTGCTATTCCCTCTTTTTTTTGATTTACTGGGTAAAAACTTTGGTAATATAAAATCAAAATTTTATGGGAAAAAGAGACACGGAGAGAGGCGCTCATAAAAAGCGTCATTACTACACATTAGAGTGGAAGAATGACTGTCGAATTGTTTGGCAGTAACTTTATCTGTGCAATTGAAAAGGCAACTCCTTACTTTGTTCCATTGATTGCGATTGCCATTGAAATCTGTGAAAGTTGGGGGCAAAAAAAAAAATTGTCCTCTTGTCTATTTTGATGTGCCTATGTATGTGTATGTGTGTGTGTGTTTCTGATGGGGGGAGGTTTGTTTGGCTTTGTTTCTTTTTTTATTAGCGCATTTTCAGGCGATGCGGCATTTTCGAATGCGTCATTCCTACTTTGCTGGGAGCTACGCACCCACCGTCGCCCACTCTTCGAACGCTGTGCATCCGCCTCCGTTTGTCGGATGCTGTAGGCGCCTCTGGAAGAACACTACAATATTGAGCCCAAGTTGTCGCTCACTGCGGACGTTGCTTCCGTTTTTGCACTGCTTTTGTTTTTGTTTGTAATTTTGTGTGTGTGTGTTTTTTATACTTGTTTGTTGTTGTTGTAGTGGTTATTTTTTTATTTTTATTTTGTTTGCTGTATTTTTGTTGGCAATGACTGCAGCTGCTTCCGCCTGTCGCATTACTGGCTGTGGCCTGCGGCACTCATAGACATAGTCGTAGTCGCAGTCGCAGTCGTCTTTGTTGCCTCTCCCTGTGCCTGTGCCTGCGTCTGTGACTGGGACTGTGACTGGGGGTGTAACTGTGTCTGCGCCTTTGCATTTGCTTCTGCCATCGCTGTCGTCTTCATAGAATATTGTCAGTGCGCCTACGACTGGGTGTTCGGTAGGTGGTTTTATTGTCTGCGGGAGGAGAGCCAAGGGCCACGAGCTACGATCCACGGGCCACTTGCAGCACAGCACAACTCAGCACAAACTTTTTTTACTTCATTGTGTTGCGTTGCGTTGCGTTGCGTTTGTTTCTCATTTCGCTTTCGTTTGTGATTTTATTTTGTAGAAATTGACAAAACTTTTGGGCAACATGCCGCATGTGCGACTCTGTGTGTGTGTGTGGCGAATAAGCGCAGGAGCCACTATGCAACAAAACTCAATTTAAATCAACTGAAAATTGGAAGTTAACCAATTTAACAATAGAAACGCATTTCAAGCCAACAATGGATTGACAAAACGAAAGTTGCATGGCAGTGAACAGGGTCTGAGCTTTTGCGGTACGAGTAACAGTTTAGGTTACTTTGGAAGATCAGACTAAAGGATCATAACACCGCCTCTTTGGTTCACATGGGACAGAGTTTATCTTACTTTAATCTGCAACGATTTAAATCCTAGAATATCTAAGGTTATCTAAACTATTACTAGGCTGAGTGATTCAGCTCTAATTTTAATTCCCAGAAAATATAATGTTCCAGATTAGCCGTTCGTAGTCCACGGGTATCTATTTTCGAGGAACCCACTCACAAAACTTTGAACCGTATTATAAAAAAATTGTGGCAATTTTGGATCAGGCTCTGAGCTATAAAATATCTTTCCCAACTCACCATAGAAGTGATCATAGTGGCGACTTGATATAAATTCTGAATGGAATCTTCCAGGTAATGATAAAGCTTAAGAACTGGTGAGGCAGGCCAGAACCTTGGAAATGTGGCTTCATACACAGAATAAACTTTTCACTTCAGATGAAATGGTTCAGGTTTGTAACGTAATGGTCTCAACACAGGTAAAAAACTACTGTCTATAAAACCAGAGCAATTCAAGTCACACAAACACCTAAGAAAACTGAAGTGGTGGCAGGTGATATTCGCATTGTCTTTGGCACTAACTGTTAACCTTGGTCAATCTTCCAGGTAATGATAAACCTTAAGAACTGACGAGGTACAGGACAACCTTGGAAAAGTGGCTTGATACACAGAATACACTTTTCAGTTCAGATGAACTGGTTCAGGATTGTAATGTAATGGTCTCAACACTGTTGAAAACCTACTCTCTAGAAAACCAGAGCAATTCAAGTCTCACAAACACCTAAGAAAACTGAAGTGGTGGCAGGTGATATTCGCATTATCTTTGGCACTAAATGTTAACCTTGGTCAATCTTCCAGGTAATGATAAAGCTTAAGAACTGACGAGGTACAGGACAACCTTGGAAAAGTGGCTTGATACACAGAATACACTTTTCAGTTCAGATGAACTGGTTCAGGATTGTAATGTAATGGTCTCAACACTGTTGAAAACCTACTCTCTAGAAAACCAGAGCAATTCAAGTCTCACAAACACCTAAGAAAACTGAAGTGGTGGCAGGTGATATTCGCATTGTCTTTGGCACTAACTGTTAACCTTGGTCAATCTTCCAGGTAATGATAAAGCTTAAGAACTGACGAGGTACAGGACAACCTTGGAAAAGTGGCTTGATACACAGAATACACTTTTCAGTTCAGATGAACTGGTTCAGGATTGTAATGTAATGGTCTCAACACTGTTAAAAACCTACTCTCTAGAAAACCAGAGCAATTCAAGTCTCACAAACACCTAAGAAAACTGAAGTGGTGGCAGGTGATATTCGCATTATCTTTGGCACTAAATGTTAACCTTGGTCAATTTTTCTAATTGCAAGTCGGGAAGAATTTGGATGTATGGGAGAAGGCAACGTAACTTTTGTGGTAGAGAGTCATAAGCTCAGATTTAAAGTAAATTCCGATGATTGAATTATGTTCCCCTCTATCTTCATGCTTAAAAAACAATCATTATCATGACTTGCTCGAGTGCTTGGAGAACTCCATCTATGATAGTTCTACGCCCTTATACCACTTCTATTATCTTCTATTTCTCTTAAAGTTCTGTTTACTTCAGTGATAACCCAGCTTAAGCAAATTTCTTGAGCTGCCTTTGGAAATCAAAGAAAGATCTCTCAGACTGCCCAGGTAGTGAAGCAAGCCGGAATTTCCCACCTCACTTAAGAACAGAGACATGTTATAGAAAGTTATGGGTTCTGTTGATCTGTGTGTAGTCGTATATGGATATGTTCCACGGTGTTTGCGTTGTTAGTATTGCAAAAGGAACCGAATAGATGAGGATTTGAGAGCGAGAGTGAGTTGGCCTTGATGAGCTAATAAAGTATGTCTGAGCTTTAATCCAGAAACTCTGATTAAATTTATATAAGTTTATCATGATTAAAATGGAATCTTATATCTTTCCTTTTTTGGTTGGATTGGTCTATCACTATTTTCAGTCACTATTGCACTTTATAGTTGAAACAATATTAAGTGAATTTATTTAATATTAGCCTATTATATTTATATATTATTAAGCCGATAACCCTGGCAGCTAGTGCTTTTGTTTAATTATAATTTTAATTGTAATTAGATTATTAATAAATACATAATTATATATTATATATCCTTCCAGTCTCAGACCATGATACGATTCATCATCATTCTTGGCAGACAATGATTGTTGATCAGTTATTAGCCTTCGCCAGTCGACTCTGCTAAGCGCACGCTGACGCTAGTTGGAAACACAGCGTGCAACCAGGTCTCCTTGAACTTGATCCTTCCATCGTAACGGTGGCATCGGTTCAAAGAAACGATACGATTATGTTTAATATTTTTTTAAAAATCTGTTTTTGTTTTGTTGGACGGAAGTGGTTCTTCTGGACTATGATATGAATCGAGTTATTTCTGGGCCATAGAAATTACAATTGGTCCAATTACTTGTAGAGTGGGTTTCACAGCTTTCTTATGATACATCATTGGGCACAATTTCCACATGCCCTGGTTAAGTAACTTTGGTATGAAAGAAGCGGATGCGACTATTGGAAGACTTACGTTAACTCTCTTGAATTTTCTTTTTATTACTTAATTTATAAAACACATGTCCCAGCATCACTCGACACAGGTTACACTGACAAACAGCCAACAACAGGAAAACTATTTTCCCATATATAGAAAAACCCCAACCGCATATTTTAATTGGTTGTAATTGCCATGACAAACACTGCTCCACTGCGTGATCGGACCGATTTTAATGTATGTTTAATTGAATTAAATTTCTTTTTTATTGTATACTTGTGCACTACTGACCAAGAGGAAACAGGATATCCGTACAAAGTATGCAAGAGCCACAAAAAAAGGAAGCTTTTGACCTGCTATTGCAACAACAACAACAAAAACACAAAAATTTTTAAGGAAAATCCACACAAACAACCTCACAACTTAATTATTAACAATTAAAACAAAGGACTTTGTTTTACTGCATTTTGTAAAGAGTATAAATTGCGGTTAAAACTCACTTGACATAGTCAACAGCAACAATAACAACAACAATGGCAGTAACTACACTAACGGTACCTGCCGTTAAATAGCAAAAATTGCCATCAACCCAGTCCGAAAGTGGCAGGAAAACGCTCTTAAGAGCGACTGCTAGGAGCGGCAACCAACCAACCAAACAACCCAAGCACTTTGTGTACCACGCAGAGGGCCGAGAACTTACCACAACAACAACAAAAACAACAACAACAATGCGAACAACAACGACAACGACGACAACAATTACACCGACAGTGACCACAAAGTTACAATAATGTAATTATAATAAAAATGCCAAAAAAAATTAAATAGCAAAAATAAAACACACAAAAAACCATAAAAAAATACGGACGAGTGAAAGAAAAATGTTCGACTAAAAAAATAACTTATGAAAAAATTGCATCTTGTTTGTCCCAAAAGTAGTTTCACTTTGAGAGGGACCATTTTACGGCATCAAAATGTACCACTCCGGATCTTGTGCCCAGTATAAACAGAAGCGGTGTAATTCGTGGGACAGAGCACTCCCTGAGAAGAAATTAACCCCAATATTCCATCGCCCTGATGGCAGAAAGTTGGCGGAGAGCGAAAGGAGTTCTATGATGAATTATGGTCGAATTGCAGTGGGATTCAAATACAAGATGGATAATGAATATGCTTATTACAATGCTAAAGGAACACCAAGCAAATGTGGCATAATCTTACCTAACGACTAAACACTTCCTCACTAGAAGAGAGAGCGACAGAACACTTCTTCAATTCCTTATTAGATGAGTAAGTACTCAGAACCGTACATATGCGCAGGAAGTGGTAACACTCTGTCAGGTAGGATAAGATCACTCAGTCTCTACCATCACTATCAGTTTGTTGCTTTGGAATTGTACGGGAAGTGGTAAGAGATGTTTCTGATAGTTAGCAGAACTTCGCGAAATCCCAACCTCTATTTTCTGTGCAGGTCCTTTGAAGTGACTCTACCACAACTCATTTACTGCAGTGGCCACAAAGCTAAGAGTTCTGACTCTGTACAAGTTTTTACATATATTCCGTAGACTGAGCCGGCCAATATATTATAGTTCGACCGATGTGAAATGATATAATTTATTTATGAAACCTTTACATTATTTATTATTTTATTATATTTAATTCTTATATCTCCTTCCAGATCAGAATCCAAGGAGCGATTAATTTTATTAGTCTTATTAAATTTGTCTTTGTTTTATTGCCCATACTCTGGTTCCCTCCCTCCGGAATGAATCTTCAAAGCAGTTTTCAAATCTGGCATTTAATTAGCTTTTCTCAGTTTAAAGGAGTCTCTCGAAGGAGGTAAGATAATTAACATTCATCCAGAAGTTGAATAATATTTTATAATATACTAAGTCTGATTTAATTTGATTTTATTTGGAAGTGGGCGTGGGCAGAATACAATAAGTAGGAAGGTGTTATCAAATTAAGCTTCACTCTGGAACAATTTACTCCACGTATATAAAGCGGAAGAACCTCCTACTCGTCCTCACCACTCACTGTAGACCCACGTAAGTTTGGCACAAGAGAATTTTCAGACTCCACATAGCCTGAGTAGGGTTTTGACTGTACCACCAAGTACCACCAGTATTTATGTGTTCAGTTCCCGGGATCTTTCTCATTCTATATCAAAAGATATACAAAAGTGTGGACCCCACAGGAACCGCAATTGGCGGACTAATATTATGTTAGCTCACGTACCAGGGAGAAGAAGATGTGTGCTTCGTCGTCTATCATTTCATAAAATTCCTGATATATATGCAAGAGCCGGTCCCCTAAGATTCCTTTGCTAATTTCCAGTTACTACTTCCTCCTTAAATATATAAGTAGCTTACATGGTACTATTTGAGCTCCCCCGAAACATTCCTATATGCATAGAGTCAATCGGATATCGAAAATTTGTACTGTTTTGTGTAAATATCAGCGGAATTCCACTGAAGACCCATCAATCCTTATAACAAAAGCTATATTCGCCTTCATATAGAGTTGTTAGTGAAATTACTTTTGGGACACCCACATCAGTTGCTGTACTTGCCCAGTAGTTGTCCTCTCAAAGGAGAATCCTGGCAAAACTGTATGGAAAAGTCGTGCAAGCGGTAATGTGAAGGCAACTGGATAAGATGTGCTTGAGTGCTGACGAGGGCGGTGACTGGCGGGAATGATGGAGAAGAGTGCAAAGCACAAGGATATGGTAGGGAAAGTGGAAAATCTCATTTTGGTTCATACTTTTACCAATTTCCTGTTTTTATTTTTGCATTTTGTTTTAAATTTTATTATTGCGATTGTTGTTGTTGTTTGTTGCGGCTCTATTGTTGTTATGGTTGTTGTTGTTTGTTGTTTTTGCATTTGTCGCTTATACTCGTACTTGTTGTAATTTTAATTTTGCCGCTTCAATGCTACCAAGCAACTCACCACCACCTCCCTCTCAGTGTCACACTCTGCTCCACTCAAGCCTTTTCCTTGCTTCACTTCCTGAATACTCCTCTCTGGTGCGGCTCTGGTTCCCTTTTGTTTTTTGGCACCCATTCTTCTGTCCTTTTACTTTAGTTTTGAATTTTTCAATTTGCATTTTTTTGCTTTTAGTCCTTTTTCCTTTATTTAATTATCTTCTGTATTGTGAAGCTGCTTGCGGTGCATGAGTAGAGATTGGCTCTGACGTTCGGTATAAACATACATGCAAGCGTGTGTGTGTTTGAGCATGTGGGTATATATGTGTGTGTGCGAGTGTAGTATAAATGAATAGATAAGATTTAAATTTCAGCTGTTGTGGTGATGCCATGTTCTAACTACAATGTGGCACAAAGATACTAAGTGCTGTGCAATATAAATAAGGCAAAAAACTTCCAAATAACTCTCTCATATTTCCAGCGTCAGAACTGCATTGCCTGAGATTAATCCAATTATCCTCGGATATTTAATAAATTTTGTAAATTTTACCGTAAATTCAGATTTTATTTTTGTTACAGCTGTCTGTACACATACTCACATGCTCCCGCTGGGATGTTCTATGTGCTGTTTTCGCTGTCACATTTTTAAGGAAGACACGAGTTGAAACCTATTATTCTGCAGAGGAAGCTAATATCTTCATATTTTAATTGGACTAGCTAAAAATTGTGCGGTATTCATGCATGCAGCAGTGCTATTGAAATACTACGCTGAAAAAGGTATTGTTTAGCCAGCTTCAAGAACTTAAAGTCTGACAGCTGATGGCCTTGAGCTAGTGCTGTTATTTTTATTATTTTTTGTATACTAATATACTCGAAATAAAAATGATTACTAAAGTCTGAGTGTGATGCTTAAAACTGGTAAATAGTTGCAATATAATATGCCTTTCTCAAAGGACTAAATTAAATTGAATATTCCAATGAAATATAATTAACCTAAGCAAACCTAAAGTTAAATTTAAAGCTTGGCAGTAGCTGCGGCCTCTTCGAATGAATTAAAGCCGCAATGAGGTGAATCAAATCACAGAAGCTAGGAAATAAAGCCTCAGAACTTAATAATGAAGGTCAGCGAAAATCTGAGTCAGGCTCTTCTAAATAGGTAGGTAGGTAGGTAAAGCGGTCGCCAGAAGGGCTGACTTAGGCCATTACTGACCTCTTGTGATGCCGCATGAGGCACAGGTCCCATACCTTTCAAAGTCCAGCCATTTAAAGCTTTTGTTGAAGCAGTTGATGGAGCTAATCTTTTCAATTGAAATAAGTCCCAAAGAGTCCAAAGAGTGGTCAACAAGGAAAGTGCGCCTCCTTCTGGACAACGCCGTACACGTCCATAGCAAGTTTTCAATGGAATCTTGCTCCTCCTCGTCCATGCAACTCCTGCAGAATTCGTCAGGGCAATCCCCAGCCTACTATCGTGAGTACACAGGGTCCAGTGTCCCGTTAGGATACTAACAACGGAACCTATACACAGTCTATTTTGAGATACTAAATCCCTTGAGTGCTTGATATTTAATACTGCCCAGGAATGAATTTTGCATATTGTATCTTCAGACCAGCGCCTGCCCGCTATGCCTAAGGATATTGTATTTACTAAGGTCAAACATTTCCTGCGCTTTATTAGGGCTTCGAAATGGTTCGACGCGGTGGTATCACAATGGACCCATGGTGGTCTGAGTGAGCTGGTTCTTAGACCGGCTGCCACGTTAACCTAACCTAACCTAACCTAAGAGCTGACATGTGGCAATAGGAAAACCGAGGTTTGACCTATCTGTTTTAATCGGTATTGGAGTACCCTCACGGGCAAGTTCATCCGCTATACAGTACCCTGGAATATCCCTGTGGCTGGGAAACCAGCACAGCCATCTCGTTTAAAGATTTGCGGCTAATCGAATTCTCTAATTAAGCTGGTCTAACAACACTCTGACAATAAAAGCTCATTACCCTAAAAAAAAATGCTTTGTCTCGTATACAGATCTCTCAGTCAATACTTTGATCTTCATTTGTGGATATTTATTGAATTATGCCGTATTATTGGTCATACACTTTCCTATGGCATTGATGGCGCTATGATAGCATTCACAAAATTTATTATTATTATTATTATTATTATTATTATTATTATTATTATTATTATTATTATTATTATAATTTTTCCGTATTAATTATGTCTGCAAGGATTTTCGGAATTATGTAAGTTTGCTAGTCTCTTGATCTAGGGTTCAAATCCGGACCACGCCGTCATCTCAAAATACTTATATAACAAAATTTTGTGATAGTGTTGGACGACACAAACATCTTGAAGAGTTGTGCTTTCAAATCCATACAGAAAGGAATGAAAAATGGAATCAAGGTAGTAATAAGTCTGGAAGGAATTTAAAGTATGCCAATAGCTTATGACAGGCTCCGCAACGTTGATCAGTATTTTATGGTATAAACAACATCAGCAATTTCAGATCCCTAACTAAAGAGGCTTGTGGAACTTGTTCCGCTCTCCGATCCATATTCGATATTGACAATTCGTGTCCAAAGTGCAACCCCAAATCATAAACAATTGGAATAAATGCTCAATTTGAATGCAATCATGTTGCACGCAACAACAAACCAACAACTTGAATTAAGCGCATTACGCCTGAGTGCCTGGAAGTATGCAACAGAAAATTACGTTGAATTTAGAGCAACAACAAAACAATGGAAAAGAAAAAGGAGCAGGAAAAGGATTTTTCAAATGCCGCATTCGCTTTAAAGGATTTCTCAATTTGTTTTTTTTTTTTGTTTTTCATGTATTTTCATGAACGCAAATCGCAAAAGTTTTTCTATTTTCTTTTTGCATTATTTTTTTCTTGTTGTTGTTGGTGTTTTTTTTCTCCATTTCGCACACTAACACGAATATTCGATTAACTTTTACGCACAAAAGTATGCTTTAAGCTCCATTGTTAACCCTGTGAATGGGAATGTGACTGAGTGTGGCTGTGTGCGGCTGTGTGAGTTTGTGTGTGCCTGCAAGTCTGGTGTATGAAGATGTGTATGAGTGTGTGTAGGTGTGTGTCTGTAGTTCAGGGAGTTTCTGTACGCCGGCTCTTAACTTATTTAAGCGGCTTTTTAAAGCCTCTTCGAAAGAAACAAAAAAAAAGGTTCAAATCCGCCACTTCTGCTACAGCAACAACAACACCTACAACATCAGCAAACTTCTTTATTATGCAGGATAAACCCTTTTTTTTGCTTTTTAAATATTTGATTTTCTTTGTTTTTTTATTTTATTGTTTATTGTTTAAAATCCATTTTGGCGGAGTTTTGGGCGCGCAACGCCCCCTACGAAATCCCTTCTGATTGACCCCAAAAAACTTTATTTGCTCGGGTTGCGTGGCGCTGGCAAACTTTAATACCGTTAGCGCTGTCCCTGCAGCCACCACCGCTTAGAAAAAATTGTTTTAATGCCTTTCAGTGTTGGTGTTGCTGTTGTTGGAGGTTTTTATTTTATTTTTCTATTTGAATCGCTGATAATTGAAATTTATGATTGTGAAAATGTTTGAAGTGTCAGTTATGGAAGTGAAAAAATTGCTGTGAATTGAATTTTTAGCAAAAGTTTGGAGGCATTTAAATGAGTAAATTAAATATGCACTTTGATTGTGGGGGGAGTGGGGTGCCATCCGAAAGCTGGTAAGTATTATGCTGGCTGACATCTCAAACCGTCTGAGGTGCCTTCATCCCAGCAGGCCTGTTCTAATAAATCCTCAGGTCAAACATATCCTGCGCTTTATTAGGGCTTCAAAATGGTTTAACTAAAGTGGGGGTGCGGTATACCGCGTTGGTATCACAATGGACCCATGGTGGTCTGAGTGACTGCCATGATAACCTAACCTATCGTAATAAATCTTCGGTGTTATGTGATAATATACGAAAGGTTTGTGAAGTTTTTGATAATCACTCACTTCCCTTCCGTTAATTCTCTTCTTCTAAATTATGTTTGCTTGTAAATTTCAAGCTTTGTTTCAACGTTTAGAACCTTTAATGATCTGCAATGCTCATTTCATATTGTGTGGTGTGCGAACTGGGTATGATTAATTTGTTACCTTCTAACAGCCACGATAGAACTAATCAATAAAAATTCATTAGGAGTGAATTGCACACTCTTTCCTGGTACAAAATATTACTCTCTGAAAGAAAATATATGAGGAACAAAGCGAGAGAGAGAGAGAGAGGAGCCATCTAACAACAAAGGAGCCATCTAAAAACAAAGGAGCCATCTAAAAACAAAGGAGCCATCTAAGGATCGACCAATAAACTATCAGGAAAATTGAGGATATTTATGAAAAGAAAACATTTAGTTGTATCATGAAGAGAAATTCATAAAAGCAAACCTCTGTTTCTTTTAATACAGATGAATTTGACATAAGTTAAATGATTAAAGTGAGACTGAGAAGTGTTGATAACTGAATACTAAAACGGCCACTGAGAAGTGTTTCTGAGCATTTTTGTAGTTTATTTTCTCTATGTACACAGAGCGAACTTCTTGAATTAGTTTCTTGAATCATAATGAAAGTAAATTTTTTGAATGTCTGTAAAATAAGTTTAGTTCTCATCACATTCTCTTTTAAATTGAACACATTTATTCATTTTTTGTTTCAGCTTCTCAATCCCTTCCAACAAGCGGTTATCGTGTAGGTCTTCAAAGTCTCCTCTTACCGCACAGATGACGTTATTATTGGATTGATGTCGATTCATCGCCAGAAAAGTATTTATATTGGGAACCGAATTAAAGTCCATGGAACGAAATCTGGCATATAGGGTGTGCAATCGTTCATTTGAAGCCTCAATTTGTCCAGATTTTTCAGTAAAGGAAACCCATATACATTTTCTATGATACTTTCGTTTATAGGAGTTCATCACTTCTATTAATTATTTACGTATTGATCCCATGTATATATTTTTTATCATTTTATATATTTTTTTTTATTCTTTCTAACTATTCTATTCATTCTTTATTTTTAAATTCATTCTATCATATATTTGAGGATTTATTCATTTATTCATTCATCCATTTACATAATTATTTACTCTATTACACAATGTTCCATGCACCTTTTTCATTTTTCCTAAGTTCCTTCATTTCATAGCTTCCTTCTTAACATTATTATTCATTCACACATTTCAGTAATGCATTTTGTGAATACTATTTTTGATTTCCTTTTAAATTAATAATCATTTACTCTTTTACATAATGTGCCATGCACTTTTTTCATTTTTCCAAAGTTCCTTCATTTTATCGCTTCCTTCATAACATTACTCATTCACACATTTCAGTTCTGCATTTTGTGAATACTGTTTTTCAATCATTCCTTTTAAAGTTCCATTACGTATTTAGTTCTTGAAATCACACAATTGTATTGAAGAAAGTTTTTAATCTCTTTTATGCTGATTTCCTCAATTCAGTTCGATAATTGTTTGATACTTTACTCGGTCATTCACACAGTTACTTCTTAGTACAATCAAATGTTTGTTTAAATAATTCGTCAATATATGTTTCCTTCCCGTTTCTTCCATATTGGCATTCATTGTTGAATAATACTTTCTACCAGTATTCGTTCAGTGAATCATTTTTTAATATATAGTTGATTAAGTATTCCAAGCTTATTTCTGAACATGTTTTATTACTTCCTTGGGTCATCCTGAAATAACTTTATTTTTAGATTACCACGCAATCATGTAATTACCTTCAGACAATTTTCTTTTCTTTGAATTTACTATCAACATTAAAGGGTTTTTTTCTGGTTGTTCTTGTCATTACTAATTGAAGTTGTTAGTAAAGCATTCTTTATCTCGGTCAGTTGATGATTTGTCCTTCATTTCACTACCTCATTAATTACACAGGGGAACTGATTCTGCGGCATGGGATTTATTACACAATTTTAGTTAATTTTGGTCTGGTGGTTTCTTTGCTCTGTCCATGTCATCGGTATTCCAAACGAAAGCCCTTTTCGTCCTGCTTGACTCCAATAATAAAGTGACTCCACACAAGTTTTACAAACTTTATATATACTCGTATATATGGTCATATGGCTTCGCGGGGGAGCAAAGGGCCGCAAACATTTGTCTTGTAGTCCAAGTTTTTTTCCAATATATGCGCGATAACTTTGTTTTACAAATCATTTATATTTCTTCATTCGTTTTCTTGACAAAATTTCCCACATTTGTAATAGAAATGGTCGGGGTTATTAGCACAGCACTTGCGCGAAGAACTCATACTTTTTGTAACAATAACGCCCAATAAATTAAAAATATATTTTTTAAGTTTCACTTTTCAATTTTGTTAAGTTTTACTATTTCACTCTCCTTTTCTCTCCTGTTTTCTTATTGTCAATCGCTTTTCTGCGAACGAGTTTTTTTATTTTTTTGTTATTTTTACCCTTAAGCGAAGCTTAGGTACTTTTTGTAAACGAAATTTTCGGCTGTTGTTGTTGCCGGAATCTCGTGCTCAATAATTGTTGTTGCTACTTTACGGAAAATATACGTAAGATCTAATATTATATACATAAAATATAATATAAGCGGAGATTAGTAAATTTATTTTTATACAACGGTTTATCAAGAGAACCAGAGTTAATTCAAACAAAATAATTTATAGGCTGAGTACTTCATAATCATATGTATCTAAATGGACTCCATAAACTTATGCCGCAGTGTTATGTATGTCATTGCATAAATGCTCCTCTCATTTTCATAATTCTTTTCTTCGATTCTTCCATCGTCCTTCTTCACCCATTTCTTCATATTACTTGCTTATTTGATTATTGTTCATACCTTGAATTGTTTATTCAAGCTTTGCTAAACCACTTCAGTGCTTTAGCAAAGCTTGACATTATTATTTCCTTGTTCAATTATTTTATTAGTTCCTGTCAATCAGTTGCTCATTCATTCATTTCACTCATTTATTTATTTATTCACTTTACTCGTAAACGCAGAGTTAAAATGTCACAATTGTCTGTGTAATATAATCACATCGTGGTACAGCGTAGCAAAAAAAAAATCCCGCCTCCCACACATGATGAGTACACAAATAATGACAACAACAGCAACAACAATGACAATTTCCTACAACAAACAACAACCAAAAAAATACAAAATTAATTGCACTCGGTTTGGTCACTAATTTTCCTCAAAAATGGTAACCGCAGCAACTGAAAAATGTTGTTGGAAAAAAATTACAAAAAATTAAAATAATACGAGCGAAATAAAATTATATACAAAATCGACAATTATTCAAAAAAAGTTTTTGCTGCGCTTATTGTTGTTGTTGTTGTTGCTGTACGAGTAGTTGTAGTTGTTTTCCCTCATGCATAATTTCATGCATTTTAAACGATTTTGAACTTGGTCCTGCGACGTCATGTGTTAACAGGCGTCAAGTTTGGAAAATCACATACTCACACACGGACACACGGAAACGCATACATGCCTGCTACTAACCAACATACACTCATTTGTACATGCACACACACACACAAACACCTGCACACATTTTATTATATGCAGCAACATCATATTAATTTAAATGCTGTGCAACAACAGCAAATCCGAAAAGCGGCGTGATGTTTTTTTCACCAGCGGTCGTCCGCCCGTCTGCCTGTCCATCCGTCCGCCCTCCCATGCAATCGTCCGTTAGTTTGTACACCGACGTCTGTCCGCCATCATGCCGTTGTAAATCTCGTGAAAATTTACGGAAATCGTGCGGTAAAATGGGAAAATCGTGAAAAACCTTTGCGTCTAAACTCGCTTGCCTCCTGCTGTATAATAATAAATTTTGTGGCTGATTTCAGTTGATGTTCTTGTTGTTTTTGTGTTGTTGTTGGTGTTGTCGCATGTGTGCATATGCGGGAATGGATTCCCAGTTGGAAAAGACCCGACTTAATACCGTCCAATCAAAATCATTTTTACTGATGAAAAATACATTATATCAGGTCTTACTGCAGAATGGGTAATGAAGTTGGAAATGTATCGATTCATTCACAAGTACGCAGCAAAAATCATCGTACAAAACACTGATTTTTTCGCGAACGATTGGTCAGCCAGCCCGATCACAAACTGCCCCAGCTTGAAACACTCAGAATATTGAACTGCTGTGAAGTCTTCGTATCAAGTTTAAGGATTAGTTCTGAGCTTCGAAACGCTATAATATTCATTTTGTTTCTTCATTTTCTGGAGATATATCTTATGAATTAGGAAGCCTTGTACCAATTTGATGGGTTCCTGGTAGCATGTAAAAGGAACTTTGAGGTGTTCAAAGATTCCATACAAATTGATAGAAGATCAGGGTGATAAAAAGGCATACTAGAAGTTATAGTCGAAAATTTGAAAGAGTCAGGATCACTGTGGTGTCTGTAACGAAGAAAGCGGAGAAGCATTTGAGTAAATAGGAACAGGGATCAAGGAAATGTATTAAATTTTTTTCTACAAATATTTTATACATTTATTTTTATAAATTTTTAAAAATAATTACTACCAAAATAGAAAAAAAAAATTTCATTTAACAATAAACAAAAACAATTATTCTCTTTCATTGCTCACAATCCAATCCAAGGCGTTTGTTATAGTAGATTAGATATATTTAAGAGTGTCATACACTGCGACCTGAAAGATCTATTGTGATGCCCCTATTTTTTTGAAACTGGAGGATAGTCTTATCTATAAATCTTCTGTCAGGTTCATTTTCGAAAGGAATTCATATATTTTGGAGCAACCAAGATGAGGGATCTTGCTCATATCTAAGATATATTCTCCAAAACACCTGGGTGTGCTAATATTCCGCAGTCTCTGATCAGGTGCAGTGAGGTTTCGTCAATTTCTTTGTTAAAGTAAGCATAATCATATATGCTGAGCTACCACATCAGAGAAATCTGCTTGAATTTAAACACACAAGTTAACTTCTGCTATATTAGAGAGACCGTGCCTATGGAAGTAAACGGAATATCTTTTATAAGGTCATTCAAAACAATGCCTTCTTCCTGTACCAACAGAAGAAGTAGGTTCTTTTTTTTGTTTTGTCGGAACAAATAGTCGCATATAGCACTCAGACCACAAGATATCCATAGTACTATATTTGAAGTTCCATTTTAATATTCATTGAATCTACCTGATTCGTGGTGGTCTGAGTGAGCTGGGCCTTAAACCGGCTGCCACGTTAACCTAACCTAACCTAACCTACCTGATTCGTGAACAAACTTTAGAAGATCCCGGGTCTCTAAGCAGCCAAATTGTCCACTACTTATGATGTCAGTGCCAAATACCTCAAACATGATTCTAGCGAAAGCGGGGCATAAAATGTGGTCAACCGTCTCATCTTCCTCTTCACAGGCCTAACAAAGTGCACTGTCGACAATGCCTATACATGCAAAATGACCTGCCATCAATCCTACCAGAAGTCTGCAATCTCTTCTACCAAATGACATAAGTAACTGGTTGCGAGTTCTATCGGAAATAACAGGCAGCATAGCCTTTGCCCATCTGCTGCCTCTTATAGCCCCCATCCGCGATTCTGTGCACATGCAACCCCAATCACCAATAGTGGCCTTACTGGCAGCAAAAGGTATGGAAAGAACAGGTTCCGGGCCAGCAACACTGGTCTCAGATCCTTTATTCTCCAGTTTATCCACAACTTTGTTCCCCATAGCACCCATGTCTGCTGGAACCCATGTCTGCTGGAACCCATGCCTGCTGGAACCCATGTTCGGACTATTATGATTTCCAAAAGAATTAAATCTGGATTTGCACAACAGCATCAACTTGGAAGTGACAAGGGGGCTGTACTCAGCACTGCATTACAGACACAAATACTTCTGCCACGCCATCTGCTTTCTACCACGTATTCCTTCGCCCTTAGAATGG
Source organism: Clusia tigrina (assembly GCA_920105625.2). NCBI lineage: Eukaryota > Metazoa > Arthropoda > Insecta > Diptera > Clusiidae > Clusia > Clusia tigrina. The sequence goes on from OV050032.1 coordinate 190,065,170, forward strand.
CATAAACTTCCGCCTGAACACACAGAAGCATGGCAGCCAAGTTCGTGTGGAGCTAGATACCGTTGAGTTACACGAAAACCCTAGAACCCGTTGCAATATCTGTTTTGAAGCCATCAGTGAAAATATGACAGCACTGCTTATCGGGGTCAGTCGTAGGATCAATTGGATTTGGAAGGCCTTTTTGGAAGGCGATTTTGAAAGAAAGAAAGGAGATAGTATCAAGCAACTGCCTTTTCCTACTGGGTATACGAATGCATATATGAGTGTATGTCCAATTGTGTCCGTGATTGTTGGCAACGTTGTTTGCTACCATTTTGACAACTTTTCCTTTACTCTGCCGGCGATTTGTTGCCGCTTTTATGCTGAGTCATTTTTGACTCATAAAATATTTGTTTTTAATAAATTGTTGTCAAATTTGTGTAATTTTTAATGTCCTTGTGTGCAGCATTGTGTGTGAATATGTGTGCTGTGTGGGTGTGCATAGGGACTACTTTTTCATGTGCATTTTTTTGGGAACAAAAACACGGTCTGAATGAAAGAGTTAAAAAATTGCAACCGCATTTGTTTGGTATTTGAAAGCAAAATATACTCTTTGAAGGTCAAATAAAACAAAAAAAGCCTTGTACAGTCATTTATTGAAACGTGTTATTAACAATGGAGTGATAGGCCTTTGTTGTGAAAGTCAGTTGATCTCATGGGTTTAGAAGGAGGCTTACCTAATAAAGTAGATTGGGAATCCACACAGTTGACGTTCATGACACGAGTATCAAACATAAACATTCTAACGAAGAAAATCGTTCGAAATCGAAGTAGAGAACTAATTACTCGTACAGAAAGTCAGAGAAGTTTTTGAACATTGCTTCTTTCTTGATTCGATTAAAAAATATATTGAGCCGTGGTCTTTTTAAGCTCGTAAATATTTATAAATAAAGAACATATTTTATTAATGTTTATTTTATTTTGTTTTAATTTTCTTTTAGGAAATAGAGTTTTAAATATTTCAGCGAACTTTTGGACAATATATACAGAAATTTAGTATAGTACAGTATGCAAGCTAGAAACATCTGTTTCCAGATCTGTGAAGCGAGCTCCAACCTGAATCATGGAAACAACTCCTGAGAGATGGGCTCATGAAGGTAGAATAGTTGACTGAATTGGGATTGATTGAATAAATGAATGAAAGTATGAATAAATCGAAAGGAATATGGAACATGTAAAAAAGAAGGATAGTGATGTAGAAAGCGAAAAAAAGATAATAACTAAATAGAAAAGGAGAATTATCAGTCTCCATGGATTTGTAAATAAATATATATAAATATATATGTTATAAATGATATATTAAATTATATATGAACGTATCAACAGCTTTCGAGTATGTACTATAACGATTCATATACATATGCACATAAGGTTTGATAAATGAGTCAATATATAAAAGAAAGTATGAATAATTGAAATTAACCATAATAATAATGAGTGATAAATGATAAATGAATCAAAGTGTTCATGATTGCACCATTACGTTAAAATATTACTGTAATCCAGATTGATACCTGAAGCATCGATTGAATGGAAAAATGGATTCATGGGCGAACTGAATAATTTCATGACATATCAGAATTTAGATTAATAGAGATATCGATATAGTAGTACAAGTACAGGAGACGAAAGAACGCATAAATACTCTAGAAGTACGGAAGATATTGAATCATCGGCCGATGAATGGGAAGCGATAAATTTAAGGAAGAATTAAACACAATATCTGAGGAGAAAGATAATGGATTATGGACATTTAATCTTAAGTGATAAGATGAGTGGATGAAAGGATAAATTATTGTAAATGTGTGTATTGAATGAAAAATTTAATGGATGGGCTGGCGAATGGATGAATAAGTAGAGGAATGTAATGATGAAAGAACATCAATGGTTCATTTTATATAAAAAATTGGGGAGGACTTCCATCTTATGTTATAAGATGAACGAATGAAAAGACAAATTATTGTAAACGTGTATATTGAATGCATTATTTAATGGATGGGCTGGCGAATGGATCAATAAGTAGAGGAATGTAATGATGAGTGAACAGTTACATTGTAAGGGATTGGATAAGAAGATAATGGCACATACTCATAGAGTTCATTTTTTAATATATGCTAGAAGGGTCAAATGAACAACGTATTATTGATGAATTTATGATTGAATGTATACACAATTTCCAACATTGATACTGAGGAAATCTTATGAAAGTTATCAAATATGATTACAGGAAAAAATACATAGGGCTCGGCAACGAATTAGCACAGAAAGGCACACACTAATGTAGGGTAATGAGATTAAGGAGTGAATAGAAAGTTTTAAAACAAAGCCATCAAATCCACGACCACCTTCTCCGCCTGATCCCATGCTCATGTTCCTCGGCAAAATCTAGTGCGGTATATACGAGTAATTTGGAATGTTCATGAACAAAATTTTCCATAGACTTTTGAATATTTTAACATAAAAATCAATTTTCTAATTTATCGCCCATAAAATGCAAAAAAAAAACATAACAAACTTTACAATTGAGTCTGTGCTTTGCCTGTTTAATTTACACACACTTCCACTCACTATCTCTCTCTCTCTCTCTCTCTCTCTCTCTATTACTCTCTCCCTCACTGCAGCTAGTTGTATGGCGCTTTCGGGAAATACTAACACTGCATTTTGTAGTCATAAATCACTTTCGCCAAAACTTTGGCGTATAAATTTTTCAATGGCTTGCCAAGCGAAGTGAATTTTTGCACAACTAACTACACGACTTGACTTGACTTGACTTGACTGCAGCATGGCTCGACACTAGCAGCAACTACAGCAACTACAACAACAACAACAACATTAACAACAAAAACATCAGCGCCAGTACTAGATGTAGCAGGAGTAGTAAATGGTTCATTTCTTATAGAAACACTGAGTCTACTTCAAAGACTTTGAAGGGGGGTTGGCAAAAGTGCCAACGACACAGTCAAAACCACCACAGCACCAACAGCAACAACATCAACAACAACAACAATAATAACAACAAAACACCAAGAACATCAGCAGGAATAGCAAGAACCAAGCCAAACAGGACCACCAACAAAGACCAACGACATTGTAAAGAAATACTTAAAGTAGTAGATAAAAGTTATGCCTGCGCCAGGATATTAATGTAGTGGCATTTAAATAGTGCTCCATGTACACACTCACACACATCCAGAATAACACGCAGACATAACGCACATACACAAGAGCATAAAGACAACAAGTCCTTTATAGCCGCAGCTAGAGCAACATTTGCTGCAATTTCCAGCGCAGTTTTACATACGAGTACAAGTGGCGCATACACGAGCATATATCCTGGTCGGTCGCCACTCCTGCCGCTGCGTGCACTTGAAACTGACAAAAAGAAATCTCACATGCGCTCCTTCAAGGATGGAGTAATGTAGTTTCGGTGCGTATGCGAAGCGTACGAGTAAAACAAAAACCAACCAAAATGCAAAGGAGTAGCAGGAGTAATAAAATTTGTCTCATTGTTATCCTTGTTCGAACAGCCGTCATCACTTCGCTTTGCTTTTGCTTTTCGCATTGTTTTCACTGTGCTGCTTTTGATTTTATCTTGGTCGCCGCCTTGAGACGATAACTGCGGCAGCGCCAACAACAACAACGAAAAGAACAGCTCAGACACATTCCCTCAGATGAAATGCAAGACATGTCTCGGAGTATGTGAGCGGGTATGTTGCTGCGTCGAGACAATTTTGGTGTAAAGTTACACCGAAATGCGGGCCACATGAACTCATTTTTATTTATGATACGAGTATTTAATTTTAAATTTTGTACACAAACAAGTGAGACGGGGACATACAAAGGGAGAGCAACGAGTCCTTTGTTTATAATAAAATTTCTACACTCAACGCCAAAACCTTCGGTGAAGCGTCCAAGCAAATGCCATATCCCAGCAATCAAAATGAAACAAGGAATTATGATGTGCACAGAATAGATGTGGGAAGATGAATGGAGGGAGAGACAACTTGTAAGTGAAGAGGATAGAGACAATAGAGACTAAGCAAGAAGTGATCAATTAAAAGTAAATTTAGAATTGTGAAATAATTCAATCAAATTTTGCGATGTCCGTTATTTTTCATGACTTGAGATTATTTCGCATATATAACTTCACGACTTGCAACTGTGCTGCCAAGTCAGATTTTTTTTTTTATTTGTGCATAGAATAAGATTTTTCTCATATAAAAATAGCAATAGTCATAGAACATTCATAGATAGAAATGCCAAATTTCCCCAACACACGGATTTACGTTCTTTCAGTAACTCGAAAGCCACTGAAGAAAGGAGATGTTACAGATGTGGTTTAATTTTTTGGCAACAACCGTCATCAGGCCGAATTTCCATGAAAGTGATAAGGAGAGACCATTGTGGTGAATGGCGTGACTACCATGTCAAATTGGAAGTTGTCAATTAAGAATGTAGGTAGGAAGGTAGGTAGGTAAGGCGGTCGCCCGAAGGTCGCACTTAAGCCAACATTGACCCTTTGTGTTACCGCATGAGACATCAGGTCCCATCCCTTTCCAAGGTCCAGCCATTTGGAGCTTTTAATGAAGCAGTTTTTTTTATTTGAGATATCTCCCAAAGAGTCCAGAAAGTAGTCGCCTAGGAAGGTGCGCCTCCTTCTGGACAACGCTAGACACATGCATTACAGGTGTGCAATGGACTCTTCCTCCTCCGCGTCCATGCAACTACTCGTTAGAGGCAATCCCCAGCCAACATCTGTGAGTGCCCAGAGTCCAGTGTAACGTTAAGAATGTATGAAGATATCAATTTGAAATGTGTCAATTTGGAGGGCATGATGTCAGTTTGTAAGATAAGTACATAAAGATGTGTCTATGGAGGAAAAATTCTTTGGACATTTAATTTCAAAATTTGGAGACTCCATTAAGGGTCTCATATCCGGTGATTTGATACCATGAGAATATTCAGTTTGTGGCGTCATGGAAAGAAATATCTACGACGGAGTGTTGCAAAGTTTCTTGTTGAGAAGTGACACACAGATATATATAGATTTATATATATATATATATATATATATATATATATATATATATATATATATATATATATATATATATATATATATATATATATATATAATATAATATATATATATATATATATATATATATATATATATAATATATATATATATATATATATATATATATATATATATATTATATATATATATATATATAATATAATATATATATATATATAATATATATATATATATATATGTATATATATATATATATATATATATATATATATATATATATATATATATATATATATATATATATATATATATTATATATACGAGGTGTGATCAAAAAATAAAGTATTTATTTATTCATCAACAACTATCTTGTCTCCTTTAAAGTAATTCCCCTCAGATATAATACACTTATGCCAGCGTTTTATATATATATATATATATATATATATATATATATATATATATATATATATATATATATATATATATATATATATATATATATATATATATATATATATATATATATATATATATATATATATATATATATATATATATATATATATATATATATATATATATATATATATATATATATATAAACTTATAAACTCATCAATAAGATCAGTACTGATATCATTTTAGAAGTTATACGAGGAATAGTCAGTAAATAAGTTCGTTGAATTAATTGAAGAATAGATTTTTTCTGCTCCCGGAAAATGAAAAAATTTGGGAAATAAGTTCGTCGTATTGCTTGAAGATTTAGAACAATGAAAAACTGAAGAAAGATTTCTTTGAACTATTAAATCACCGTCTCTCGTGTTGAGTATCACATTAGCTACGAAATCAAGTGTAAAAACGACAAAATATTTCCTTCTGAAACTAACAGAATATTCAAATCGAAACTGATCAAATGTTGCTAGAAAAATCCATCCAAGGAACTCAGTTTCAGATCCCTCACATGTAAGTGAAAAGTCACAGACATCTTGCTATAGAGGAATCTAGGAATCTCAAGCATTCAGAGTCAGATCCCTCAGTTCCAACAAGTAGGTAAAAGATATCGTTCTTCAAACTAATTTTTCTGCAAGGAAATATATACCACGACTGCAGTTTCCGTTCCATATTTAACACGAGCATCAAAAAGAATTTATTGCATAGGATTGTATTCAAGCAGTTCAGTTTCAGTCCCCTCAGATCAGCCCCGTAGTTCCAAAAAGAAATATTACAGAGAAACGTATTCAAGCTCTCCCGTTTCACCCTCAGCAGCCTCTGACTCGAAAGATAAGCAAATCTTGCTACAGAAAAATCTATCGAAGCACTCCCGTTTCGGTTCCCTTAAGTGAGACTGATATTGCTAACAATGCATGCGCAGATACTGAAAGAACGCAGCAGATCTGCTGGAAAGTAACTCATCATTGGAAACTCTTTGCAAACGATATCAATTTGAGGTGTGGTCAATGACTCGAATCAGACAGGAATACTTTTCTATTAAAAACACTGACGACTGGAATCCCGACACTTTCTATACTCCCCTAAACTAACACACTTTTAGATCACTCATGAAATTCAAACTTTACTATAAAATTTGTTGGATGGAGAACGCAGTCTAAAACTTATTTATGACCGATTGTGGCATGTTTAATGTGGCAAACCGAAAAAATGGTTTTGTTTATAATACTGAAATTCAATCCAGTTCCCCACGAACAGCAGCGACAGCATCGACGAAATTGTGAACCAGAAAAAACGCATTTTTAATGGAAAAATTTCCGCCTGTCAATAGTCATTTGAGTACGTGTGACAATCAACAAAACGGGCTAATACGGTCGGCAGAGCAAATCAATCAACGGCAACTTAGCAGCACCAGCAGCAAAAAGGAACACAAACGAAAGTGCACATTTTCCATTAAACCAAAAACGCACAAGGGACAAAAGATGGGTGGGGGCTACAAATTTTTAGATAATGAGAATTTACAATTTAATACTCGAAGATACGCAAATGCCCAGAAACATGTTCGTTACAAAAGATAAAACAATTTCCATCTAATTCTACAAAAACGAAATTATAAAGCAAAAACAAAACAAAAAAACAAAAAAAAAAAAAATGATCGTTAATCATACTTGAAACCATTGAACAATAAAAACGAGAGACAAGCGGAGAAATAAATTCGAACCCCTTTCTTCGTTCTTTCTGATTTTAGCATAAACGGCACAGAACCGATCGAATTGTCGATTGGTTTTGAGCACAACCGAAACGAAATAGAAAGAGCGCTACACTAGGTTTAGATGGCAAGTGGGTTCATTCCGAAAGTGTAGAGAGCAACGAAATTCCCTGACATTATGAAACAACTAAAGTTGGATATATTGAGCACAGAGTCTGATATATGAGTATCTGGAATGGATCACATGTTGGTAGGGAAAAAGCTGGGATTCAGTACAGGATGAAAGCACTTCTGCTAACAAAAAAAAAAGCTGTTATTTACTTTATAAGCACAGAACCAGCCCAATACTTAGGAAAGGGCATTCGAATAATCAATCGGAACGAATTATTGGAACTAGTCAACGGACCGAACTATCGGTATGAATCATCGAGCCGAATCAGTATTATTTAATGAACCAATCAATGCAGTTCATTAAAGTGAACGAAGCGATCATGGTAGAAGCAAAGAGAATACAAAAATAGAGATTGAATCACTCAAAATTTTGTGAAATGGAAGTGAATGCGATTTCACAAAAATCGGTGAGCGGCAAGGGGGAGGGATTTACTAGAAAACCCATCGAACAAAATTTTTGCAACAATCATTTCGTTCGTCATGCGAGCTCTATATACTCGTATGTATACTCTTTGGTAGAAGTCATCAAGCTAGAACTGGTCATACTAGGAGTGATCATGGTAAAATTTATCATGTTAGTACTAATCATGCTACAAGGTGGTCATGAAAGAACTGATCATGTTAAGAGGGAGCATGTTATAATTGATCATATTAGCAGGGATCAAGCTAGAAGGGATCATGCTAGAAGCGATCATGGCAGAATTAACTGAAATTGATGATGCTGCTATGGAGCAGTAGAATTACAAATGGAAACAACATGTTTCGTTAAATAACAAAAATAATTTAAGTTGGTCGTACCAATCAAAGAACTCATTGAGAATTATCTGATGAGATTCCAATATATCCATTCTACGGTTAAACTTCCGTAAAAATCTATAAATGAGGGACTATAGGAGCCTTTTTATATTTGGTTCCTCCTCAGATTTTGCATTATTATTATTATTATTATATTCCATCATGAAATCAAGTCTTGGGGTTGTACCCACCTTGCACTAAGCTAATAATGGCAGTCCATATAAGTCCAGAACGCATCTCCAATTTATTTGTTTCAAAGTCTACGAAGTCATTTGAACACATTCCCAAACTAAGTTCGTTATTGGCAACAAGAGAAATAGCAAAATTTGTACCTTGTTGTGTATGACTCCTATCTTTTTGTTAGTATTACTTTATAACAATCCTACCTAGTCAGCACTGCCCGATCATCATGACGCATCTCCCTTTTATTTATCTCAAAATCTTTCGAAGTTATTTCGACACATTCCCAAACTAATTTCATTACTGGGAACAAAAGTAATGCCATAATTTGTGTCTCTAAACCCCCCAAATGTAAATTAAAGATTTGTGAAACAAAAGCATACTCTCGATGGAATAAATATTTTATATACGTATATCTTCGGTTTATAACTGCTTGAGTATTGCATAACAACGCCCCCGCCCAGCCGGACTGTAGGGTGAACAATTTGGAAATATTGGGAAAAGAAAACAAAATGCTACAAAATATGAAAATTTTAAAAGAATGCAATTGAAATGAGGCAACACCAACAACACCAACAACAACAACAGCCACGTCACTCCAACAGGACTCAAATGCAGTGCAGAGAGGCGGCAACAAGCACACACATGAATGAAACTCAATACTCCCATAGAGGCACTTCAATCGCGAGCACATAAACCGCCCTGGAGCCACAAACAATTCAGAGAAAACGAAAAAAGGGAAGCAGCGAAACTCATGCGAAGGGGAATCCATGAAGTGACCTCAAAACGAGGTCCAGCCGCCTCCTCACACAGCCCGCCGCACTCGGCGCAAACACTGCAGTGCCGTACCCGCTGCCGGCTCCTGGCACTGTGACAGCAGTTGGTGCCTCTTGCTGTGCCTCTTGTGAGCCACTCGCTGTCAATTTCAATAATGGCAACAATTATTGACGTCCGTCGAGTGCATGCGCGAGCGAGTATGGGAAATGATGTAAATGAAACATGAAATGCCGCGGAAAAATTGCTGCTGATAAGAAGACGGCAGCAGCGGCGATGGTGTTGGCGCTGGTGTTGGACACGAAACCGTTACCGAACCGCCAAACCCACAGCCAATCCGTACCCGGGACTCAGTCAGCCTCCGTCGGTGACTGCTCATTTGAATTCACACACACACACACACACCACACACGCATACTTCAGGCACCCACACTATGTTACGGACACTTAATCAGCGTTATTGAAGAAATATGAAAATTCCATGAGCGCGCGTTGCTCCCTGTGAAAATTTGATACGTTTCGTTTATACGCTTGACTGGAGTGTGGGAGAGGGGAGCCACAGTAAACTTGCACTTCGTGGCAATCTTTTATTTTATAATGGCTGCATTTAAATCATTTTCCATTTTATTTTCCGATTATTTTTAGTTGATTTTTGTTCGTTATGCCTTTTAGTTCGATATTTATTGAATTTATGCAATAATGTAATTATAAATATGAAAAAGGGTCAGGCGTGTTAAGTGAGCGACGGGAAGAGGCGTGTTCAGTTTAACATGTATTTATGAAACAACTGAAAGAGAGGCTTTCTTTTTATGACATTTTTCAATACGAGGCGTTAAAAAATTCAGTAAGAATTATTCTTTGTACTATTTTAAATTTTATCTGATTTTCTTTTTGGCCTACTCCCCGTAGAACGTTCTCGAGCGACAGTGTAACAGATCTTCTGGATACGCTGATATATTAGAGTAGTAAATTTTTGACTATTCTCACTAAAAATCATACAAATGAAGCCCACACGAAGAATACGATAAAATATTTTGCGATGAGGAAAGTTTTTCGTATTATTGAACTTAATTTTTTCTTGAATTTTAAAGAACTGTGGACACCTTCTAAACATATTTCACACTCTCAGCTTCAAGCCGGAATTTCCCTATCCAAAGTATACAATACCCATTGACCCTAAACCAGCGACTCAGCGACTCAGCGACTCAGCGACTCCGCGACTCCGCCACTCCACGACTCCAACTCCAACTACAGATCCGACTCCACAACCCTGGTTATTAGAATTGTAATTTGTTTTTATTATTTTATTGAGATGTCATATTCTTAGATTAATGCCGGATATTCCCTATCCAAGGGAGTTTAATATTTGCCGAATTAAAAATTATCCAACTAATGAATATTCCAATAGCTGCTTCGTCAATATTATCATTTGTTTTAATAACAATTTCGTTATTGCCATTGTAATTATTGTCATTGTTATTAACATTGTCATCTTAGATCTTAGTTATCCTAACTCTTAGTTACTGTTATCAATTTGATTATTATCATTATAATTTTCTTTGTCATTTTCATAATTTTCATAATTCCGAGAGCCGCTGAAGATGAACAGCGAGACTCATCCCCGACAATTGGAAATTGGGAGATCCGACAACAATGTGAAGGTCGTACTAAGCAGAGAAAAACACTGACACCACGTAGCGAAATATGTGGAAGATGTGCTCGGGCGAGGAAAGTGTGACCTGGATGCAGGAATAACGTTGAGAGTCCAATTAGAAGGAAATGAGAATCTCCACCTTCACGGAGGTATGAATAGGTTTCAGGAGATGTTCTAAATGAGAAAGGGGTGTGTTTTAGTGAATGCATTCCTCACATACCAAATCTGTGACAACATTTTTGATGATACGATAGGCAATTTTATCCTGACTACCCGGAAAAAAGTGTTTTGTTATCTTAATTATGTTTAAATTTATTTTTATTATAATTATTAACTACTAAAACAATTAATAATATAATGATTGTTGTAATCACAATTCTTATCATTATATTTATTGTTATTTTTCTATTATTATAATTATATTTATTATTATTATTCTATTATTCTATTTTATTATTATATTATATTACTATTATTATATCTTACACCTGGAAGAGGAAACCTTGGTCAAAAATTCTCCTTCTCCTAAACACTGTAATTATTATTTCATTTATTTCATTAACTATATTCGATGCTATAGTTCCCCAGTTCTTCTTTAGAACTCCACTGGATTTCCTAGTTTAATAACTTCAATATGTGAAGCATCAATTGTACCACTGCCATCTATTTAAACCATTTTCTTCCTATGTCTATCGCCTGTCATGATGTGAAAGAATGTGATTGATATAATATGGTATATATGTATACTACAAGGGGTGTATGATAAGTACCCGTGCTTAGTGACTGATGGCAAAAATTTCAGATAAATTTATCAATTAGTATTGTTTGGGCAGCTGTTGAAAGTAGTCAAGTTCGTGTTTGCTTGGAACCATAGAGAAAGAGCCATAACGATCAGTGATGAGATTTCCTTTTTTTGTATGAGAAGACATGTGAGGAAATCAAAGTGAAGTTGCCTGCCGATTATAAGAACCATGCACATTCGATGACCACCATCAGATATTGGTTTAATGAATTTAAGCGTGGCCGAACATCCGTTTTTGATGAAGAGCGCCAGGCCGTCCGAATGAGGTGACTACGGAGGATATGATTAACAAAATCCTTGATATAGTGTTAGCAGATCGCCGGGTGAAGATCAGAGAAATTGCTGACATTGTACACATCTCAATTGAACGCATACAAAAGATCTCACACTAAAAATTTGGTATGGGAAAGCTATCGGCGAGAGATGGGTGCTGCGTCTGCTCACTGTGGGGCAAAAACCGAATCGTATGACAACTTCGGAGCACTGTTTGGACATGTTTAAGCACAATCCGAAAGAGTTTGTACGCCGATTCGTGACTGTCGACGAAACATGGAACCAAGACTACACGACAAAAATGACCGAACAGTCAAAATAGTGGACTTCACCCGGCGAGTCCACTCCAAAGAAGGAGAAAAGGGTACCATCGGCCGGAAAAGCCAAGGCCTCCATTTTTTGGGATTCGCATGGCATTATCTTTATTAACTATTTGGACAAGGGAAGAACAATCACGGGGCAGTACTATGCTGATTTATTTAATGGATTCGATGCTGAAAAGTTGAAAAAGCGGCGAGGAAAAAAGTGGTCTTTCACCATGACAACGCACCAGCTCACTCATCCACAATCGCCACAGCAAAGCTACGAATTGCTGCCTCATCCATCGTATTCTCCAGATTTGGCCCCATGCGATTTCTTTTTGTTTCAAATATGAAAAAATGTCTTGGCGAAAAGCAATTCACGTCAAACGAGGCAGTCATTGCCGCAACAGAGGCCTATTTTGCGGAGTTCCACAAATCATACTTTTTGAATGGCTTGGAAAAGTTAGAATTTTTGGATGGCTTAGTTAGTTAGATCGCTGGACTAAATGTATCGAGCTGAAAGGAGACTATACTAATAAATTTAAAAAATAAAAAAGAAGCGTTTTCTTGCCTAATACTTCTGATATACCCTCTCGTATACCCATTTCACTTTCTCTTAGGCTTTGATATCCGATAAAAGGATAGTGATATATGGCATGGAAACAAGACTTTATTCAACACAACAGGTTTATAATCATGTTTTACTATATACCTACATCCTTTTCTATATATTTTTAATTAGGATTTTGTTTATTTGTTTATTTCAGGTTCGATTTTTGTAGTGGAACTTAACCTGCAGAGCAATTGGTGTCGCATGCATTGGAAGGCCCTCTTCTCTTCACACAAATAACTCTAAAATTCCACGAAATAGCACCACTTCCTTTTTTATTTTCTAATTAAGAATATTGAACTAAGAGTATCTTGTTTGTATTTGCTGTAAAACGTCTTTCATACTTTCGCTTCAACAATGCAACTAAATATGCTGAACTTTTTCCTATACTTACTTTGGTTGCACAATATTTACTGGGTGGCACACTCCTCCAAATACATTAAAATATTTAAGAAGCTCCTGAAAGCATCACCAGCAACAAATCAAGCAGTTTCAGTTGTTATCGTTAAATGCCTCTACTCTACATATCCAGACGAACTCTCACCATGCCAAGTCACCAGATTAATTCACCGTTGAGATTTACATATCTCCAGCAAATGTGGCTGTTCTGCAAACATGCTAATCGATAATTCCGTTGGTAAAGTAACCCGACATTATTAGCAAGCAAGCGGTGGTATGGTGGTATGAACTGCATAAGTAGAGAGCTGATGCAAGAGTACATACAGGAAAAGACACTTTCCGCCTTTGAATAAATAAAACGTTGGAACTTACACTGTGAAGATGACTGTGCCACTCGAGGACTATTTCGTCCTTATTCGCTTCTTGCCGGTCTCAATCAAACAGTGAGTTTATATTTTCGAATATTTCTTTGTTCAACTATTATACGAGTACATTTCTGAACAATTCTTACTTGACGAGTACGACTTGGTGCGCTCATTGAAATGTTCAACATCTGTCATCGAATTCACTTTCTGTCATCGCTGAAACACCCTTAACTGCTGTCAAGTTTGATTGACGAATAATGCATTAAAAGAATTTACGCTTTTGAAATTTGAAATGAGACACAAGCACACTAAGCGCCATATGCAAAAACCCAATTGACAAGCACAAAGGAAATTAAAGAGGGAGGTTGGAGCAAATGGGAAAATAAGCAAAGAAAACTCATGAAAATGTGTGCATACAGATGAATGTGTGTACGATTGTTTCTGGATAAGTACACAATGCACAGCAATGTTAGTTCCAGACCCATTTAGATATTTCTAATAAATCATTAAAGTGAAAATGGACGACAGTTTGTTGCTGCAGGGTCGCAATGTTTTTAAAGTTTATTTAATATTATAAGTCATAATTATATATACGGACGGCACTGAATCAGAAGAGAATGTGTGTATAATTTCACACTATATATATATGAAAATCGTTACCAAATTTTAGTCAGAAAAAATTCTATGACGAAATAGTGTTTTAGTCATGACCAAACAGGAATAAAGGTTTAATACCTTCAAAAGATTGTAAAAATCTTTAGTAAGTAATCTCACCGGTCTCCGTGGCTTAGTGCTGAGTTTAACTAGGTTTATACTAGCATGAAAGTGTCGCTTATTTGAATGCTGATCGGGACACGGTCTTAAGTTGGCTTTTTCTCTTGGAATTGAAAGCCTTAATTGCTAGTACTGATTCTCCTAACACTTGACTTAAATACTTCTAGACTTAACCAATTATGGAAATACATAGTTATATTACCTTTTAAGATTTCAAAACTTATTGTTAGTTTCTTTCGAAACATTCAATAAAAAATAATGCAAAAAATCTAATTATGGAAAAAATAATTAAAACAACAAAAGGATCATAAACAACGAGTCATAGCCTACGAGTTATAAAGGATGCTTTGTTATTCGCCATAATTGACTACGTTATGGATTGTGTTGGAACGATCTCGAAAGGAATGAAAAGGGGTTGCGTCCTGAGGAGTACTGTGACGATTCCAATAGGGGGTATACAGGAGTAGATGTAGTCAGCTGGTTATGTGTTGGTAAATCACTTGTGTACAAGGGGTACAAAAGCGGTCCAAGTATACTCCCCTGAGGGACTCCAGCTAAGATTTTGTGGGTGTCTGTCATATGGGTTTTATGTTTGACTTTACATTACGGATCGAAAAGGTAGGACTTCTAAATATTACTATATTCGCGAAGATAGTTCTGAACTTTGTAGACGAGACCTTCATGCCATTCTTTAACGAAAGCTTCGTCTCTAATTACTGCAGATATTCTGTGGATCTGCTCTATTGTACCGTGCTACTCTCGAAACTAAAATTGATGTTGATTTTGATTGATTTTCTTTCCAATAGTGGAGTTATTTTATGGAGAAGTACTTTTTCGAAGAATTTAGAGAGTGTTGACAGAAGGCTTATTGGTTTATATGATGTTATTTGTGTTGGATACTTTTCTGGTTTATTCGACATTTTAATAACGGAATAGTTTCAAACATTTGGGAATTTAGTCTTAGCAAAGCTTTTAATACATGCCTAGAATGAACAATTGCTATATTTGGTAGTTCCTTCAGCTTTTCATTTGTGATAAAGTCGTAACCCGGAGCTTTTTCTGGTCTTATTTCCCTTCACACAATCAATTTTACTTCCTTAATTTTCATCTTTGGGTGTCGTTTCGCCTGGCGTACATTCAGAGGTGTTAGGGGTACCTCAGTCTGCATTAAGTTTAGTGTGAATACAAGTTGGAGATGATCTGCAAAGGCTTCGCTCTTTTCTGCATCGCTTTTTGCCCAATTGCTATCGGAAAGTCTTGTAGGCGGTTCCCAGTGCCGGGGACGCCCCATTTTACTTACAGCTTTCCATAGCGAGTAGATGGTATCTGCGGTCGCTGAAAGACTTTCTAGGCTATTTTGCAGAATCAACTCTTGTTCCCTCTTTAAAGTATTTTGCAGCTCTTTTGTGACACTTGTCAATTTTTCTTTTAACCAAGGGGATGTGAACTTTGTCCATTCTCGTCTCAGTTTCCGTTTTTCTTTTATCATTCCTTGAATGTCGTTTGATGTTCTGTTAGATCGATTAGAAGCAATTTCAACAACTGGTGTGGCGAGCTTAGCTGCAGTGGTAAGTATTTGGGTAAACGTCTGCAGCGTTGCGTCGACATCGTGTTTTGTTTAAGGGCTACGTTTTACTGGATGTGCGAACTGAAATATTTCCTAAATTTCAACCAGTTTGCTAATCGATCTGTTAAATTGGTTAGAAAGTAGATTTATTTCCTCAGTTACAAATTTAGTTGTTATTTATAATTGACTACCACTCTAAGTTCTATGGCTGGCAGGTGAAACAATAGTTGTGGATTGCCTTTGGTGCGTTACCTTCCTCTCTGAGTAGTAGAGAATTCTCAGAGCTATGGTGAAGAAGCCGCCCTCTATGGTCTAGTGGTAAGCATGCTAGGCTCCCACCCCGAGGGTCGCAGGTTCAAATCCTGCCACGGGCTGGTCTCCAAAATGCGTCTTTCTACAAAATCCTTTTCTCTTCGAGTCGAAGGCCTCTGTAGCTAGTACTCATTCCCCCAACACCTTGCACTCATAGTTAATTATGGTATTAGATATTATAATAAAAATAATAATAATAATAATGTTGGAGAAGCAAAGTGATTAGATTTATATATAGATAAATTTAAGGGTGTTATACAGAACGACCTGAAAGAACCATTATGATGCCCCTATTTATTTAAAACGATGAGGGTAGTCTCATCTATAGACGTTCGGTCAGGTTTATTTCCGACAGGAATCTATGTATATTGAAGGAATCAAGCTTATATCTAAAATATATACCCCAAAGCCCCTGTGTCTTTTGTGTGCCATAGTCCGCAGTCTTTAATCATCTGCAGAGAGGGTCCGTTTCTTTTTCCATAGAATCTACAGATGGCATCTGAAGATACAGTCAACTTATTAATGGGATAGTTGAGAAGCAAAGATATCCTTGTTAAACATTCTTTCACCCGTCTAGTGATTAAGAATGATTAAGCATTCCTGAAGTGAATCGCTCTTAAAATAAATTTTTATAATTTCAACTCAATGTCAGACCACAGGTTCTGAATTATATGACACAATCCAGTGATCGAACTATTAGCATAACTAATTTTCATAGCAAAATAAAAGTAAACTCGTCTCAATGTATTTTTAGTGATGTAAAATGAGGAACGTTTTTAGTACTCGATTCAAACCAATAATTTTTAGTACTGGTTTTTAGTTTTAATTTTAGTACTAATTTTTAATTGCCATTTTTCGTTCCCTATAATTTGATTTACGAAACATTTGTCATCTGCTCTTGGTGTCTTTTAGGGGTCAAAAGTTCCTACAGCCCATTGTACTTACTGTGGTGTTATTATCTTTGAAGCAAGTCTCCAATCTTCCATACTTCTGTGAAAACTTTTTGAGGTAAGTCTTTCTTCGACGGTAGTTGCATCTGAAAAGTGTGTTTTCAAAAGAAGTCCCACCCTCTGTTTATCGTTTAATGTATAGCTACCATCCGTTAGCTTCAGTGCCATCCCACATTCTGTTTTAGCCTTCGCCAGTGTCTTGAAATGGATGTGGATGAAATATCTTCACAGAAGTTCCTAAAGCTATCTCTTTTAACTTTCCTTATCTCAATATTATACTTGGTTAAATCTCTAGCATGATCTTGCACGTTATCGGAGCGTTTTGCTCTATTGTAGAGGATAAGCACGTTGGATCTTAACTGTGCCAGTGTGTTATTCCACCAAGGTGTTTTCTTCCCCCGTTCCTAGAGCTATCTCTGCAATGAGCTTCAAATGCCTCTAATATTACCTTATCTATCTTCCTTACTATGCTTTCAACCAGTAACTAAAAACCTCTTTATTCAATATTCCGAA
Organism: Clusia tigrina; assembly: GCA_920105625.2. Classification (NCBI taxonomy): domain Eukaryota; kingdom Metazoa; phylum Arthropoda; class Insecta; order Diptera; family Clusiidae; genus Clusia; species Clusia tigrina. The sequence goes on from OV050032.1 coordinate 190,082,852, forward strand.
AATCTGTCTGGCAACGTTTTTACTCGGACATAAAATTCTAATTTGAATGAAAAATGCAGTACAGCAAGAACTGCGCCAACAATAGGAACACTAACAACAACAACAACAAACAGTAAACGGCAACAAGACATTTTGACATTAGACAAAACATAAAAAAACGTGGCGCTCACGAAAAACATACAAAAAAAATATATATAAATAAATATTCTAGAAAATTGACGCACGATTGACAGGCAACAAGCGCATACAAATGCAGTGAGCAAGCGTTAATGTCACTATTACTCGTGGCGAAACGCTGGCAATATCTGGAAGCGGAAAATCCGAAATAACTGAAAAGCACCACATACAAATACACACATCCAATCACTAACAAAGATACATAACAATAGGAAAATGCAGTGACAGAGCGTACTCGAAAAACGTCAACTACAATCCAAGTGCGCTGAAGTCTTAACCCATGCTGGAATGGTCCGCCATGTCTCAACGGGGAGGGTAGCTTGTCTACTCGTACGTGTTGAATGATGAATTCGTTAAACACAATTTGACTTTGTGGCCTCCAATAAGCGCGTCTGGGTGCCCTGCTGTCTAAATTTGAAACTAGCTACCAAAACTAACCAATTTTATTATCCAAACAAAAAATGTTCAGACGGGCTTCATAATAGCTTCATAGGGACATTTTAGGATGGGTTTCTTCAGTGCTTAACAAGGACTTCATACAAGCTTCACCTGGTTACAAATGGATAAAAAATATGCATTTGTGCACAGATCTAATACCAAGACTCCAATAACAATATTAGGCGTATTCGATTCGACACGAGCTCGGTACCAGATACGAATCGAAGATGCCTATTGTTACGAAAATTAGTTTATCGCCAATTGTTCGATTACTGAATTGTGTCCAGTATGCAAAAACATTTTTATTTTGTAATTCAAATTTAATTCTAGTGGTTTCATTTCACAATTCGTTAAGAAATACCGACAAGTCACATGCCAGAGCTCAGTCAATAAATATAAAAGAGATATTATTATTTGAGACCTGTTATTGAAGACCTCATGACCATATGGACTACTGTCTGTGGGTTGGGTGAGCTGCTTGTTCGACTGTAGAGGGAAGGGTGCAAGGTGGTTGCGTATGCGGAGGATGTTGCTATTAGTATCTCGGGAAAATACATATCTACTCTGAGAGACTTGATGAAACACATGTTGAACATTCTCTCTAAATGGACTACTGACTGTGGATTGGGGGTTAATCCGACCAAGACTAAGCTGGTGCTCCTGACTAGGAAGTATAAAATTCCTTAATTTATCGCTCCAAAACTAATGGGTAGGTAGATATTAACCTTGTCTAGGAAGCTAAATATCTGGACGTGATCCTAGATAGGAAGCTAAACTGTAAGGCTAATATAAGTGAGCGCATTAGGAAGGCTCAAGTAGCTCTGTACTTTTGCAAAAGAGTTATAGGTAAAAATGCCGGTTACAGACTAAGGTAGCCTATTGGATATACACAGCTGTGGTACGACCAGTCCTTTTTTATGGGGTGCATACTTGGTGAACAGCCCTAAGGAAGTCCACTTACAACAGGCTGGTAACAAAGGTAAAAGGAACGGCAGAGGTATTCATAGCTGGCGCCATTAGAACGACTCCAACGGCAGCATTGGACGTTATGCTCAAACTGCTGCCGTAAGGCTTATTGGAGATAACATGGCTGCAAACTCAGCTATAAGGCTAAAAGCTACGCATCAATGAGTTGCCAGGAATGTAGGTCATTTTAAGACATTTTGAGGGTATTCCTGACTCTGTCGATTACATCACACCAATTTATGCCTTCAATGGTATGTGCAGTATCTCCATTCCCTCCAGGAACGAATGGAAGGATGGCATCTTCCCTCATGTAGAAGGGGTACACATCTACACAGATGGATCCAAGCTACAGAGTAGGGTGGGAGGTGTTGTATTCTTAGAAGATTTAGACATTAACACGTCCTTTAGGATGCCCGACCACTGCAGTGTTTTTCAGGCAGAGGTCGTGGCTATATAGACAGCACTGCTTTGGCTAAAGAAGAAGGTATCTGGACTTGATATTTGCATTCTATCCGACAGCGAAGCAATTTTGAGCTCCCTGGATTCGGCTATTATCACCTCAAAAGCACTAAAGAGCGGCCGCAAATATTTAGGCGAGATAGCTAAGCAGACCCGTCTGCACCTGTGCTGGGTTCCCGGTCACAGAGATGTTCCAGCGAACTGTAAAGCAGATGAACTTGCCCGTGAGGGTACTACCATACCGATTGAACCGGATAGGTCGAACTTCGGTATTCCTATTGCCACATGTAAGTTCTTAGTAAATACAATATCCTCAGCCACAGCGGGCAGGCGCTGCTCTGAAGGTTCAGGATGCAAAATAGACAGACAAACCTAGCCAGAGATAAATGTCAAGCTCTGAAAGGACCTAGTGTCTCTAAATAGAAAAAGTATAGGTTCCGTGATTAGTGTCCTAACGGGACACTGGACTTTGGACACTCACGGGTGTAGGCTGGGGATTGCCTCAACGACTTCTGCAGCAGTTGCATGGACGAGGAGGAGGAAGAGTGCATTGTACACCTGTTATGCACGTGTCTAGAGTTTTCCAGAATGAGGCGCACTTCTCTAGGCGACTACTCTCTGGACTCTTTGGGAGATATCTCAAATAAAAAGAACTACTTCATTAAAAGCTCCAAATGGCTGGACATGTGAAAGGGATGGGACCTGATCTCATGCGGTATCACAAGGGGTCAATCATGGCCTAAGTGCGCCCTTCGGGCGGTCGTCTATCCTACCTACCTACCTACCTACCTACCTTTTGAAGACCTCCTGTTTGTGACTCATTGTATATGCCTCACTATATGTGTCTTATTTTTAAGGGCCAGTTACTTAACGAAAAAGTCACCAAAAATTAGTTTGAGCAGTTTTACTTTACATCAACCACAGTATTATTGAGATATGGCGTGTTGTAAAATGAGCAGTAAAATATCTCACGGAGGTTAGTTTTAAAGATATTGTAGTCCATTGAAAGACCACGATTTCATTTGATATAAGTATATTTCCAAATAGTGAAAGAGTGCAAGTGTATGTGGAAAATTTACTTCGTTTCAGTAGTGAATTCATTGAATTTCCAAACAAATCACATTGACTTCCAAAACTATGCCGTTTCCCTGCAGGGTACATGCAGCCCTTTGCGAGTACTACTGTGCGTGTCTGTGGGTGTGTGTGGGTTAATGCTTTATCTTTGAGAATGATGCATTTTTATTTTAATGTGAATTAGTTGTCGGAAATCTGTTTCAGTGGGGGGGTATTTGCGTTTAGCGTGGTTGCTCTGCTGCCTTGGTGGCTGTCTCAGTGTCAAAGGGCACACAAATGCACAATCACCCGAGCAAATATGTGACTGCCTGCATGACTGTGTATGTATGTATTTGTGCGTGTGAACGGTTTTCTTTTTTATCGTACATTTCCTATCAGCACAACAAACACACACACACACACAACAGCATTTTTGAACTTTGTGCGTCATTAGCGGGCCAACGTAATGCATTTAATGATAATGCCAACTGTCATGCACAGCGCCATCCTTTCTTGCCAGTGTCACCGCTGGCGCTGTCTGTAACGCTAACCGACTGTAACTGTAACTGTTTATTGTCAAGATAAACTTGCAATGGATTAATTACAGTGCCCGCTGGTGTCGCTGCCATGCCATGCCATGCCATGCCATGTCATCCCAATACATACCGCGCCATGTCATTCGTTTTTATCAGTACACAATTTCAATTCTTAAATCGAATTGCAGTGGGCTGATACACGCCCCAAACTCAACTGAAGTGCCACCATTCCCGTTCGTTCCCCAATTGACATAGCGTTCGTATTGGATTTTAATTAAGTATGGCACTTAGTTGGCTGTTGATAAATTGGATCGTTGGGCGATAGTCGTGTCAAACGGATTTTAGATTTCTGGCTTAAGAGAATAACGCTGATAAAAGAGATGAAGAAATATGGAGAGAGAGATGAAGAAAAATGGGATCAATTTTCTGCACAAATTGAAGTGAACTATGTAAAATAGATTTACCCTGAAGTGTGGGCGTCAATAGAAAGGCAACCTCGCAATAAGACATCAAATGGGGACTAGTTATCGCAAGGAAATCGAATCCGATTGTTTTAAATGAAATAAAGAATAAAAGGAAAAGTTACCATAAAGTTGTAACGACTCAAATTTATAGGGATAGGCTCGACGGATCGCCAATTACTGAATTTTTGCTGCAACTGAAAGTCTTACGAATTTATGTTCCTCACATCGTATGAGTTTTGTCAGACATTATTATTGTATAGATAGCTGGTGTTTTCACTTGAAGGTGATCATGCTTCACCTGCACATATAAGTAGACCGACGCCAGGAATGATATAATTAAGAAATATGATTAAACAAATTGAAACTCAATCAAAACTGACTCTGAAACTCAACGTAACAATGGACGAAAAATAATATGAAGGAAGGAAAATAAGGTCTTCTATGGAAGGAAAATAAGGTCTTCCATGTGACGAATTCGGTGAAAGATTTTGGGTAGAAAGTTTTTGGTGTATTGTCTGCCATGAAAGCTCTTCATGTAAGGTTTTCGGTGTATGGTCTTTGAGGGAAGATATTCGTACGTCATGAAGTTTGTCCAAGAAAGGATTTAACTGTAAGGTTTTTAATGGAAGATATTTCATGAAGTTTGTGTAAGGTAGGATTTCTTAGTAAGGTCTTTGATGGAAAATGTTTTATGGAAGGTATAAGTTGAAATGTTTTCGATGGAAGGTATTACATGGGACATTATCCGAGGAAGGCCATCGCTGTTAGATGTTCTCTGTAAGGTGCTGTGTTGAAGTTCTGAGGTAGAAGGTCTTCGGTGAAAGATCTTAGGAGTAATGCCATGGATGGAAGGTCTTTATATGATGGAAAACACTCGAAAAACCTTCTGTGGAACATCCTCGATGGAAAGTATTCGGCAAAAAGTCTTCCATAACAAGTCATCAGTTTTCGGAATAAGGTCTTTGGAGAAAGATATTCAGTTCAAAGTGTTCGATGGAAGCTGTAAGGTGAAATGTTTTCGATGGAAGGTATGATATGAAATTTTATTCGAGAAAGTACCATCGCTGATAGGCATTCGCTAAAAGATGTTGTGTGGAAGCTCTGAGGTGGAAGGTCTTCGGTGAGTAATTCCATGAGTGGAAGGTCTTTCGTTGAGCATATATGATGAATAGTCTTAGAAAACTCTTCTGTGAAATATCCTCAACCGAAGGTATTCGGCGAAAAGTCTTCCATAACAAGTCATCCGTCGACCGTCTTCGGAGGAAGGTGTTCAGTATAAAGTGGAAAATATGGTTGAATGATTTTATTTCTCTAACAGGAATATCAGAGCCAAATGCCGTATAAACTGTCTGTCTTCTTGTGATTTGATTCGTTATAGATTTTACCACTTCTTAAAGTGACAAATAAACACCCTTATATGCACCCCAACAGACTATTCCAGCTGAAAACTTAGCTTTTCTCTCCAGGACCTAAGCCACTTATTTAGCCTTAGCCCAAGTTCGGTCACATCTGGGATCCCTCATATTTTAGGTGTTTCTGGGCAGTGTCATTAAGAGACCAGTCATTCGCTCAACTGTCCACAATCACATTTCTTTGTTTTAGCCGTGCTTTCGTTGTTCGATTTTTTTCCTATATCCAAAGTGAAGTGAAACTAGAGAAGGTTTCCTCTGGGCTGTGGAATTCTCAGATTATTTCTGTGATATCATTTCTACTGTTTAGAATTCAGTTCAATGTGAATCGTTCTTATTACAGAAATAATTCTGCCAACAAACTTTTGGACCAAGTTCAGGTGGTATCGTTATTTCATTGAACTTTTATTTCATTTTTTTTGTCTGGTTCCAAGCGGAATGTCCCTGGATAATATATGTAATTTGGAAGTGAGCTTTTTCGTATCCAAAATCACTTGCTTAGCGTATGCCTACTTAGAGATATTTAGCAATTTGTTCTAATACGAGTATATTCTAACAAATGTTCCAAGCTGATAACTTATTTAATCTGAAGATTGTCCCAAGCTTATCGGGTAATCAAACTCTTAAAATTTTAAGTAGGATTCTATTAACATACCATACACCTTAGGCTACCAGTACACACTTCACTCTGCAAAGAGATATGTTGTCTACAAATTGGATCTCTTGTTACTCCTTGAGCATTATGCTTACACCAAACGTCGTTAAGAGTATTTGTTTGTGGTGTTCCAAATGGATCTCTTGTTACTCCTTGAGCATCATGCTTACACCAAACGTCGTTAAGAGTATTTGTTTCTGGTGTTCCAAATGGAACGGAGTACATTTTGCAGCGTATCATTGAATAGGCTCAATACTAAAAACCTAAACCAACGCCAGATTATGGGGACTTTACAGTAAGTTGAAATTCCCTCGCCAAAAATTTTCGAAAGCGATTCATTGAATATTTAAAGGTGAATTTAATACTGAGCTGGCATTTTTCTGCATTCAAACGAGGTTATAGTGGGTAGTTATCATACCAGTATCACATACCCATCCCACCCCAATTCACTGCAACGAACCGCACCGCACCATCTTCAATCTTCAACAAGGATACTGTTTTGTGCCGAAACTTTTTGCAAACCATATTAAATCCGCCCATATTTAATGTCATTCTCTTGACAAAAGCAGTTAATAAGTAACTTTATCAAGAGGCTCTAAGTATGTGGATGTGTGTTTGTGTGTGTGTGTGTGTGTATGAGTGTGTCTGTGTGGTTCAGAGAGTGAGAGTGTAAGCAGTGAGGGAAGTCGCCGCGCCCATTAAAAATTCAACTGTCGCAAATGTACGTGCGAGCATTCCTTCTACGTTGTACCTGCATTTTTAAGGCTGTTAGGCCAAAGGAGCAGGGATAATGTGCCCAAGTTTATTTCACTAAAAATGATTAACCTTGCATACTCTTCCTCCGCGCTCACTAGCCGGGTCTCAATGACATTTCGCGGTGTTTTCTTGGAGCACAAAACAAAAGTTAACTTTAATCTCATTTGCAGCTCCATTCCACCGACTTTGTTTGGCTGTACTTATAAGTGTATGTGTATGTGAGTGTGTGTGTACCTGGTGTTGGTGTTGGTGTTACTGTTCTTTCTGGTAATTCTATGTGGAACATGTTTCCAAACTCAGCAAAAAACTTGAAAGTTGATAGAGAATTTCTTATACGATGAGGGTACTTCATTATGCACATGGCAATGTATATTTGCGTGTGTGTGTGTGTGTGTGCAGAATATCACATAAAAACTGCTGACAAAAACCTCACACCTTGCGCTCCTGACACCTTTCGCTTCATTGTGCTGTGACAGCCATCAGAAAATAACAATAACGACGGCAACTGCAACAAACACGCTTTCTAAACCTGCTCTGTTTGAGCGCACACACACACACACATACAAAAAACAACACAAAGGCAAGACCAATTACTGCACCCAGCAAATTAGTAAATTAGTATATAGTAATTCTGGCTTCTCCAAGATTGCCAGATTAAGTGTTAAACTCCGATAGAGCAAAGATGTGTGGCAATGGAAACCATAGAAATCTAGGCTCATAAATAGTTACATAGAAGGTGGGTCAAGAACTATGTAAAAAGCTGTCTAAATGAATCACCCATCGCGTGCTTGTGACATCACGGGACCTCAATGCCCCTCAATTGCTATTGTTGGAACTATTTTGTGATAGCTAGGAAATGCGTGAAATGTTTTTGTGCTGACCTATGATGGATTGGGAAGGTTCTCTGTATATTTGTTTCCCAGAGAGTCACGGGCAAAGGAGCCTGAAGAACTCAATTTAAACACCTGAGAAGAAAGAACAAAGGACTTGAAAATAACGGCGGCGGCTCAAATAAAATATCTGCAAGCATATCAAGTCAGACTTAAATTAAAATAGTTACTTGAAGCATAAGAAACCAACTGAACTAAGACAAACCTCTAGGGACATAATAAAGAAAAACAAAGATCTCTTAAGAACTCTTTGCGAGAAAACATTAAAACATCCACTGAGCGGGTAGGCAAAATCAGTGAACTCAGCACAAGACTCCAACGAATAAGTCTAAGGAAACATCCTAACTGATAACGAAGAAAGACTTATTGAGCAATTGCTAGGACCACAGGAGCAATCTCCCAATAATACCACCGAAACTAACAAAATAAACCTAGAGAAGGAAGAACAACGCTCTCAGATTATAGCAAGCAATGCTTAATACAATATAGTCTTTCCTCTGGATAACATCATTCAGTGAAAGGATGAAACTGAAAGAACCATGAACTAATTGTTTCACATCTGGGAAGGAAGAACAAATATCCTCCCATTACGGTTAAAATTGGAGAATAGAATATAATCTTTCCTTTGCAGAATACTATTCAGTGAAAGAACTTAACAGGTTTTCAAGCAAAGCACTCCATTGCTTGTCACATGAGCCCTTCACCAAAACCTCTCAGGCTACTCCGAGGTAAATTATTTACCCGTGAGCTTCCAACTTGAAGTGAGTACGCATATTATCACCAATCAGTTGATGAGAATAGGTCTATCAGGCAGAGGAAAGTGGCTTTGACATGTGAAATTAATTCCTAGAAACACAACTGACCATGTATTGTCGTCTCATAATCACAGCACACAGAGCTAGACCAGTCAGCATTCCACTCGCATAGAATCTACCCCAGATGATTCACCACTCTCTCTATATGGATATGGTCATCTCCAACTTCCTTCATTCAAGCAAAATAAGATTGGTTTTTCATGTCTGACAAGCCATGCTCAACCGGCTCAATTCCGATAACTCCATAGGAAATTCATTGCTCCACAAAGAGGAGACTGAATTAGAACTTACTTCATTGACAAACGAAGTAAGTTCTCCTTCAGTCTCCTGCGATATGTTTATATATATATATATATATATATATATATATATATATATATATATATATATGTGTGTGTGTGTGTGTGTGTGTGTGACATTTATATATAAGGATCTCTGCATGTGTGTAAACTCTTACTGCTCCCAGGTAGCTGTAAGGTGCTTACCATACATACCCAAATGTCAAACTCTTCAACATGTTGTACACTCTTTATTCGCTACATGGAGAACTTTTCGATATTTTCATATATTATGCAGTCAACCTACATATGTACACACTAACAACAACAACTCTGACAAAAACCACATACTACTAGAACAACAGCAAGACAACATTAATAAATATTAAAATAACAACTATAAAAAAGTTCTGCTTACTACTCGTATTTTCGTGTAGGCACATCAAAATCAATGCTTAAGAGCATGTGTAAGCGTACAAGTTTAGAATATGAGACTCAAGTTGCTGCTCGTGGCTCCCCTGACTTCTGGTGCGTTCATTCTGCCCAGAATGTTGTTGGGCCCTGAGCCTAATGTGTATGTCCAGTTAAACAACACTGTCACTGACTTTGACAGTTATGGCACAAAGGATTTTCCAAAGCAGCGTCATAACTTAAGACAATTCATGTTGCATGTTGTTGCGTTGTTGTTCTTGTTATTGCAAGTTGTTGTTCAGCTCTTCTTCTGCTGCTGCTTCCACATCAATATCATTTACCATTACCATCGCCATCGCCATCACCATCAACATCGCCTTCATCTTCTACTACTGCTATTGTTAGTTGTTGTCATTCATGTGTACCCACATAAACGAACTTTAACTTACCGTCGTGCGGCTTGAGTGACAGCGACATGTCTCCTCACATTCTCCTCAACTGAACGCAGATACTGCAATACAACACCGCAGCAACAAAAACAACAACAACAGCAAGAAGAATATAAACTAGTTGTGCTGTAGGAAATGAGCGCTTGTGAAATGAATTTCCTTCTTTCAAAATCACGTTAACATTTTCTTTCTGCCCACATTTAATTGTCAATAAAACTCAATTTGAGTGAGAGACATTTCTGAAACTGCCACACTATCGATTGAACTGACTATCTAATTTTCAACAATTAAAATCTCCACCGAGCATTTGAAAGTCAAACAATAAATACAGAAACCTGACAGCTGAGAAAATTACGAATAAAAGGATTTTCAGTAAAGCTCTTCTTTCAACTTTAACTAACATTCAAGCAAAATTGCAATAGAATAAAAATACATTCCAATCAGAAGAGCTGAAATTAATTTTGGGAGTGTAAACAAAGATACGAGAAGACGCAAAGAAATTGCTATAATCAATCAGCAGAAAATTCTAACTTCACTATTACTAATTCAAAACTAGTCAAGAAAATCCAGAACTAGAACTTGGTAAGTTATGAAACTGCAGCTGAAGAAGTTACGAAAATCTCTGAAATTTGCTATAAATGTTATAATAAAATTAGTTTATGGAATAATTCGGAAGTATTTCACACAACAAAATCTTGTTAACAATTGGAGAATACTTTTCTGGTTTAATTATTTCTATAATTTTTGGAAACATTGCAATGGTTTCAAGTGTTTCTTGGTCTCGTGAATTCAAACTCTTAAACAATATTTCAAGCAATGTTGACACTTGACAACAGTTCTGGTGATGGCACGATTTTGAGAAATCTCAATATAATCTTCAAGCCATCATCGAATTGAATGCAGAGCTCCCTTAACTGTGGTATATACATTCATCTCTGTACTCATCTTGCTTCAGGTCTTGCGTGTTTGATTTATCTTTCGAATACTTTCATATCAATTCTCCAGAGCTTGTGAAACTTTGAGGGAGTTTTCCTTTCTTAAGATATTTAATATTCTGTTCATCTACCATCAGCATGGTTTTCTCTGATTTTGGTTTTAAGATGGGTATGATTAATCTAGTCTTGAAGGATTGTGGGAAGTAGTTAATAAAGATGTTATACAATCGGAGTAATCTGTTCTTAACAGGAATTGGTATATATTCCAGTATATTTACAAAAATATGTAATAGCCGTATGTCCCGATACCATAACCTACACGAAAGTGTAAGATCATTAGTCTAGTACAAATTCTCTGGGAAACCTTCAAACCTCATAAGTTTCTCGTCAGTATGTAGTTTATTTAAAAGAGGCCTTTAATGTATCCTTAATGGACCTCCTTTCTACTACGAATTGGTAAATATCGATGTGGGTGTATGATTCCTCAGATCAGCCGAGTGATTTCCATTTTTCATATTTACTTTGAAATAACGAAAGGATCATCAACAACATTCTCTTTTGCCAAACACAAAATATGCTTACACTTTCCATTGGGGATTTTGTACCACTTGAAGGATATTCCAGAATTTCGTACTCAAACTTCAAGTGGGAAACAAATCCAACAATAGCTTCTTTTCCCAACATGGAATTTGTGTTCTCTTTCCATTGAAAATTATTCTATATGGTTTCCTGAATTCTAGAACACAGCAATTGTGACAAGGAACACGGAGGCACAGAACACATTCCGTTCGCACATTGCGCCCACATTTTTTGGGGAACACTTTGAATACTTGTTTAATCCAGTGCAATTGTTCAGAGATATTTCAGACCCTACCATGCTGATGGTAGATGAAGATGTTGATAAAGATATTGCTGAATATATTGATATAGATATTTATAATACGCGTATTGACATTTCTGGTTTCATACTCTTGACTTTTATCGGTCTTCATAGTAGCAGACACTGTTCCTATGTTTTGTAATTTAAGAGTTATTCTCAAGATTTGAGACATAATATGAACATCATAAAGTAAGTGTGCAGAACAAAAGGAACATCACGAAGAAGGTGAAGGACTAACTTCTAATTCCCAAACAAATGGGTATACAAGTTTAACCTAGCATCCAAAAGAGAACAGGCTTATTTATAGGTGAGGCAAAAATCTGCGAATTGTAATATAGTTCGACCATAAAGCTGTGAAATATTTTATTGGTGAAAGGATATAAATAAAAACGACATGAAAAATATCCAGTTAGATTATTTGTAGTTCCCATAAGGGAAAGAAAACTGCCGGATTATTACGCTGTAGGATTGATTATCCTATCGCAAGAGAACAATTTGATTAAAAACACAGAACAGAATATTAAATGATGATAACATGGGTAATCTTAGGAAAGGAAAACTCCCTCGAGTTATACAAGCTCTGGAGAATTGATAAGAAAGTATTGTAAAGATAAATCAAACTCACAAGACCTGAAGAAAGATGAGTATAGAGAAGAATGCGTATATCTCAGTTAAGCCAGCATCCATTTCGATGATGGATTAAAGATTATATTGAGATTTCATAATCGTGCTACCACCAGAACTGTTGTCAAGTGACAACTCTGCTTGAAATTTTGTTTAAGAGTTTGAATTCACGAGACCAAGAAACACTTGAAATCATTGCAATATTTCCAAAAATGATAGAAATAATTAACCAGAAAAGTATTCTCCAATTGTTGACAAGATTTTGTTGTGTGAAATACTTCCGAATTATTCCATAAACTAATTTTATTATAACATTTATAGCAAATTTCAGAGATTTTCCAAACTTCTTCAGCTAATCAAATTTGTACGATTACGTCTGAGTCATACAAGAATTACACACGAACACATTTTTAAACACTCCTCAAACATATGCCTTTTCTGTAATAGTGATACGACTATAAGCATCCAGCACATCCAGAATGATTGCCCAGAATTCCAACATAAAAGATCTCAAATTTTTTCTCAACTCACCCTTTCTTCCCTTCTATCTAACCCAACCAACAAAAACATAAAAAAATAATCCAGTTCCTCAAACTCTCCAACATATTATAAATATATACTAATATAAATATAATAACTAATATAAATATATTTCTTTGAATATAGACATAAGCTTAAGGCCTTATTAGTAGCTCTTTTAATTATAAGCTAATATATATTAATAATAATAATAATAATAATAATAATAATAATAATAATGATACTGGATCAGTCAATTAACTGAAATTGTTACCCTCCCACTCTACTGTACAAAAGTCTTTCGACCGAGCTAATCTGACGACAATAAAAATCAAGGAAATCGCCTTTCTCTGTTGGTACTGGAGACTTATTGCCTGTCACTTCCGACGCAGCTATCGGTATTGTCGTTGGTATGCTGCATACACACGAGGCAACCGTCGAAGCAACATGCTTTGGTTGCAGCGACGGTTGCCTCGTGTGTATGCAGCATTACGCCCTGATTCTTTTTGAATGCGCTGGCTCTTAAGGTGCGTACAGACACATCATGCACTGCTAACTGCCGATGCACACTCGTGTATGTGTGTGATTGACAAGTTGCGTACACACTCGTCATGCATCGTTCTGTACTGCATCGTGTCGTCATTCCGTACAGCATTGCAGTCGCTTTGGCATTAGCATTGAAAAGAAAAAATTAACAAATTGACAGAAAACGACAAGATAACACGCAAAAAATGAACGAGTTCATCGGCTGCAGTGTTTTCATCGAACAATATCAAAGCAGTTTTGATATTTCATACTGCATTGTCCGTGTGACTCACACACTCTTATTCTCTCTCAATTTCTCTCAATTTTACTAATACACTTACTGCAGTTTGCAGTGCATGATGTGTCTGTACGCACCTTTAGATTTGGGCGTACTGCAGATTTCATTTGGCGAGATCGGTGGACCCCTGACCCTGCTTGCTGATACAGGCGTCGCGGTGAGAAGGTTCGCCGTTACTGCCGCTCTTCCTCTAATCGACTTCGCCTACTGTTTTCCAATTCTATCTAGAATGAGCAGCTCCGAGTGCTGCCGACGTGGATCCAAAGTAGCCCCGACTACCGTCGTTTCAAGACCACGTCCTCTAGGCTTTTTATAGCACTTTCCATTTGTCTCAGCCAGATAGTTCATGCTTTCTAGAATGTTGGCAGCACTGGTTATGTAACTATTGATATTTTTATATGATGAAACTCTCAAGTGTAACCGCAAATCATAAACAATCTGACTTGGCGACACAGTTCCAAGTCACTAAATCGTTCGTAGTCGCAAACTCGTTATAAATAAGGATTTCACAATAAAACTGCAGTCTAGAACGTGGTCCATCAAAGAATAGATCATCAAAGAATATATAATAAAAGTACAAAGGACGAAAAAGGGCTCTCAAGAATGTATGCTCCTTAAGGTACACCTTTTTATGGGCAAACTTTGGACAGTTATTGCAACGTAGAACTGCCAGCAAAAATTTTTTCTGCGTCTACAACCAGGATGTGGATTGTCGACTAAACTGTGCGTCATGTTGACACTTGCGGCAGTTTGTATGCGTTGAAAGAGAGTGACAGAGACTATAAATCCTACTACAAGGCGGCGGTACGTGCAGATATACTAACAGCAACAAACAACAACAACAACAGCAGCAACAATGGGAATATTGGAGCAACGAACAGCAAAATTGTGCTTAAACAATTGAGGGGTTGTTGGAGCGTGGGAGGAGATCAATGCAAGCGCACGCAATTTTATGCAGCTAAACGAATGCATTTTAAATGTGTCTATTTGTGTTTGTGTGGCTGTATAAATGTATATGTGACGACTGTATGTGAGTGTTCTGTGTGACTCCATACAAACTGTGTGGAGTGTGTGCTTGTGATTGATTTTCGTAGAAAATGTGCGTCAAAAACGATAAATCAGTAAAAAGTGTCAAATGGAAATTATGCGGTGCTAACTAACCGACCGGCCGGCCGAAGGACAGCGAACGAGGGAGCGTCCGTCGCACAGACAAAGTATGCGCTACAGAGCCCTTCAAAAAATCATGCGTACTTATGCCTAAAGTTCAACAATATAAAAAGAAGTAAATAAATTAAAAACGCGACACTTCAACCAAAATGCTGCACGCGCATGCGCACGCTTCTGCCTGCCCAAAAGGTTGGTTTATTATTACCTTGGCAAAATATACGAAATGAGGAAAAACATGCGAACGTAGTCGCTGCCGTTGCCACCGTCGCCACACACCACGATATGAAGCTCATGAAACTGAGGAGACTCCAACAACGGGCAGCGATGGAAATTATTGAAGAATTGAGGAATTGTTTTAGAAATTTATGCGTTGCATTAACAAAAGTCACGATTCTGCATGCGGCACAGCTGCCCCACACTATTTTCCTCTTGACTTCAATGTTGTTGCTATAGCTGGTGTCGTTGTTGTTCCTGTTGTACGAACTCGTACTCGCAACGAAATAACACACACACAGCCACACACAAAAAAAGGGTTCACGTGAGCTAGCGTAACTCTCTGCACACGCTCTTATTATGTGAAAACGGTAGTCGCGATCGAAATCTTCGAGTGCACACAGCTATAAAGAATAATAAACAAACATTAACCCAGTCGCCGATGACGTCGCCGTTGATGACGCCGTTGAGTAGTGCACCAGGAGCCCGTTGAGTAGTTGCCTTCCTTGCCCGCTCTGGTCTGGTTGGTCTGTCCCAGCTGCGCCGGTATGCGGGATGTGTTTTCTTTATCGTTTATTTGACATCTCAAGCATCTAATTTGCATATGTTTGTATACTTGCGCCTTTCTCTCTCCCTCGCTCTCTGTTGCTCTCACTCACTATATTTGTATTTAGGTTATAATGATGATGATACGAAGTATTCCTAAGCAATATTCCATAGCAGGCCACTATGGCCCATTGGCATGATTATGCATAAATTTTGGACACAATTGTGTCGGGTTTATGGGAACATTTTGGTGATACTTATTGATAGCTCTGATCTTCCCTCAAAGGTTACAGCAGCTGCGTATCAACAACAACAACTAAACAGAGATTGATAGCGAACGATTTACATTTAATTTTGCTTAGGTTCGTTTTATGTATCAATGGATGTGAATATGTTTATGTACATAATATGTCATACATATGGTTTTTTTTCCCCCGTTGAGAGACGTAAAATCCTGAGGAGGACGAGGTGCTGGTACTGTGGGACTCCTCCTAAGAAGCCTATGCCACTAGAATTGTCTCCTTTCCACCCACATCCGCTCAGAAAACGCTCTCTAGAGCAGGCGTCGAGGGTGAGGCGCTATGCTGCGAAAAGCTGCCTCTACTATTCTGTCGCATCCATGCGACTTTCTCTGGTTTTAATTGCGTCGATTCTCTCTAGCCTATGTAGCTCTTTTAGGACATCTTCTGCATATCTTTGGAATGCCTTCCACTTGTTTGCTGATGACGTAACTGCTTCGATAAGGTTAGCGATTGTGAGATGGGACCCAGTCACTGCCTCCAATATCCACCGATTCGCATCGAACCTAGGATAGGCTTAGATGATGTGCTCTGCATCTTCACTCACTCTGCACGCCGGACACAGTGGGTCTTCTACAATATTGAATATATTCATGTAGTGACAAAAGCACCCATTCTTGTACCACAATTCGATATCTGGAATCAGTTTATGGGACCATCTACCCTTGTCCGTCTCATCCCATTGTCTTTGCCACTTGCGGATCATCTGCTCCGTGGAGTTTTCCGTCGTCGTTGGCCTTTCACATAGTGTTTTTTATAGTTAACCCAGTCTCTGCGCCCTCATTGCAACCGGCGTCTTTCTGGCTATTACAGCAGCGGCCTCATCCGACATAGTTCTATATGCACTCACAACCCTTAGCGCGTTAATCTGAATTGATTTCTTGACAGACTTTAAAGCCATTGATGTTGCACCACACCAGATTGGTGCCGCATATAGAGCAATCGAGTCAGCTACCGTAGAAAATATTCGCCTTTTGCGATCTCGTGGTTATCCGATATTTGGTAATATGTTCGATATATGTTCGGCCGTAACCACCCTACTCACCTTGTCCGCAGTTCTCTTAGTGTGTTCCTTCTAATTCAATCTTTGGTCAAGTAAGACTCCAAGATATTTTACCGAGCTCTGTGACCTAATGTCAATTCCCGCTACCTTAATTGTTACATATTCGGCGGTTCTCCTTGGTGTTATGAGCACTGCCTCCGTCTTCTCTGCCGCAAGTTGCAGGCTTTGTTCGAATAGCCAGAGAATGATACGTGCGATGTCAGCATTGGAGGTAAGCTCAAATGTTGCCAGTCTTTTCGATGTGACGACTAGCGCGATGTCGTCAGCATATCCTAATAAAGTGGCATTTTGTGGCATGTCGATATGGGGTACGCCATCATACGAGTACATTATATTCCATAATGTTGGGCCAAGTACAGAACCTTGTGGCACGCCACCCATCACCATGTGATACTTTGTGCGTTCTTCTGTCTCGTACTGCAGTACTCTGTCTCTGAAATAATCTCGTATGATTTTGATTAAGTATGCAGGAGTCTTCAATTATTTCAGCACTTATATGATGAGGACCCACCTTGCGCTATTGAAAGCATTTCGGAAGACCAGCGTGATGACCGCGCAGTATCTCCGAGTATACAAATTGGTTCTCCTATCATCTTACTACGTAACCTCAACGTGCCAAAGCTCTGCAATGGCAGCAGATTAGTGGTCAAAAAATGTTTGAGTAATATCAACGAGGCAACCATAATAAGTGAAAACAGTAACGGAGAACATGCACTATTGCCACGAATATCAATGATCGCAACTGATGATCCCATTCAGTTTAAGCGTCTACAATTTCCTATTCGATTGGCATATGCCATGACGATCAACAGATCGCAAGGACAAGCAATGTGTATCTGCGGCTTAGACTTAAAAAACCCATTTTTTTCGCACGGACAATTATATGTGGCCTGCTCTTGCGTTGGAAACCCTCAAAATCTGTTTATATATACAGAAATAGGCGAAACAAAGAAGATTGTGCACAACTTGGCATTTCAATAATCGCTCCGATGATGATGATTAATTCCAAAACTGCCTCAGCAGTCTTTATCATCCACCTGGCTCAGAAAGGACGGGAACTTGTAATAGTCCAAGAACTCTGGTTCCAAAATGACGGGGTTTCCGAACTTGGTATTAAAGGATATCGTATGTTATTCGAGAAACGTCAAGGTAATCCTAGGTCTTGTATTATCATTAAGAATAGCATTAATCCAATTTTACTTCATAGGTAAAGCGATAGGGACAGCGTAGCCATGGCCAATGAAATATACACCATGGCTATTTGGCATGTCTCCTGTTACAAGTTGCACAACTACGGCGATACACCACCTTAGGACTAACTTAATCATCTGGTCCAGGATGCGGCACTCAAGAGGATACCTGTTTGTAATAGGTACGGCAGTTAGCACCCTATTACCCCATATAGCAGCACTCCAATCTGGATTTACTTTGCCTTTGTTCTATTTGGATAAATAAACAATATCCTAGGCTAGAAAGCTGACTGTGACATTTCCACTGCTCCAGATTAGCTATAAATACGAGTGTTAAACTAATTTAAGATTAGTCTTAAGCGGAAAACGAATAAAGGTTTTTTAAAAAATCGTCTTCGGACGAATGACAAATAATTCGGTGGCCAACGCCCATCATGAAATGTGGGGCACCTTTGGTACCAACAAATGGGGTGAGTCTCTTTTTGATTTCATACTAATTGCTAATCAAGGGGATGAACCGACCGTCCTGACTCCTAATAGACAGGAAGTTCTCGACATCACATAATGAAATATTAAAGTTCGTTTCTTAAGTCTTTTGTTCTGATGGCGTTAAAGAAAGCAAACAAGTTTGTTTTTTGTGCCGTTTTTTTAATTAGTTTTGCATTTTCTATCACAATTCTTATGAATTTTTTAATTTATTTATTCCCATAGCATAGCATTTCTCCCTCTACTAAGAAAATACTCCAGAAGTCGAATTATCTGCACAGTGATGGAATAACTCATCCTTTAAAAAGCTATTTTATATTTGAAATGTATTCGGGCACTTTACAAAAAAATATCTATTTACGTCACGAGTTATTCAAGTCCCAGATCATCCGATTCGATCTCAGAGCAGAGATCGGTTTACCATATCAATGTACAAAGGAGGTAGGAGCTCTGTACATTTAATATCTGCATATCGTTGAAGAAGCTTTAGTCACCACAATACCATACATTTAAAGTTTGTTACAATTAAATGTCCACTCCCCTCAGAGGTTGAAAATTCCGGGTATAGCATTATTGAGGTACCGTGTTCATCATGTCTTTATTGCTCAGATTTTCTGCAGTTGTGCGATTCAACACATTTTAAGTTTTTTACAATTAAATGTCCACTCGCTTCAGAGCTTGAAAGTTCCGGGTATAGCATTATTGAGGTACCGTGTCATCACCTCTTTATTCCTCTGATTTTCTGCAGTTCTGCGATTCAACACAGTTCCATACAAAGTAGATTTATAAGCAACTTCCCCCAGCTGGTTTAAATGAGGAACAGCAAGCAATGGGTAATTGAAGAACTTATTTGGAGTAGGTCGGTTCTTACAGTACAAAATTACAGCCAATTACCCTAAAAAAAACCTTAAGGAGAGTGCTGCGTTTCCAAGGAGAATAGTGCGAAAGGTTCCAGAAGTCCCATCAGAACCAATCCTTGGTTTTCAATTCGCTTCGTATAATTAACTGACCCTTAGTATAAATATAACCTTTTGTATGCATCCTGTCTTTGAGTTTACCATACTCGTACAATTGTCTATATATTCGTAGTGTTCAAAGCTGAGAAATGTTTGCAGAGATTTTAATTTACTGGACCTAAAAATTTCAATGGGCCCCAATGGTGTAGTAGATCTAAGTAGATTAATTTATTTCACATTTGTAGACACTCGTAAACAGCATTCTTAGTTACTAGTTATTAGTTACTAGCAGTAAGGAGACCTCCTGTACATGCCCAATAGTTGTGTCTGAGTAAGATGTCCATAATATTTTCTCTAGACTAGCAACTCTATTAGAAGCCACTGCTATGTTTTTCTGTGGCTTTTAGCCCAAGTATGATAAACATAAAGAATTAGAAACAAAATGTTTGACGTTTTTTGAAAGATTGCAACATTAAAAACACCGTTTGGGCCATGATCCTGCTAAATGAATGTTGAGGTACGAGCACAGTAGCAACAACAGCAAAAGCAACCGATAGAAACATGGAGAAATATACGAGTAGCAAAATGAGCCAAGAATACACACAACGACAAACACAAATCCACACAAACAATCAAGCACGCAAACAGTTACTTCCAACGACATCAGCAGAATAGTGGACGGTGTTAAACGAAATTACAGCTGGGTTGCGCATGAGCAAAAGAAACGCCAGCGACAACAACAAAAACATTCGAAAGGAAGGGTGGGGGCCGGCGAAAAGAAGAAGAACAACAACAACATAAATAAGCAAAGCACAGCCACAACGTGCATAAATATTTAACATAATTTGGCAGCTTTTGAACATTTCTTTTCAGCGCGAATGAAACAACAACAATAACGCAGCCACAAAACAAAGCAGCAACAAAAACGATTGTTGCAACCAACTGTCAAAATACGAAGAAGAATGTCTTTTATTGCTGCTGCTGCTGCTATTCCTGCTGTTGTTGTTGTTGCAGCTTTTGTTGTTATTGAATTCGCTGCCGTGGCTTCTTTGCTGTCTCTTTTAATGAAAATTTTTAACATGCTCATACATACATTCGTATGTACGTAGATGTGTGTGTGTGTGTATGTGTGTGTGTGTTTGAGTATGTGTTTGTCTATAAATTTGTGCCACTAATCCTGGCTTAAGTGCACTCATGGCTCTTTTTGAGGCTAACGAAATAAATAATTAAATATGCGCAGTCATGTTTTCCATACTTTTCGTTGCTTACACTCTTTCGCCATCCCTCGATACCCCCTCTCCTTATTGAATCTCTCACGCTATTTTCACAATTCTTCTTTATACTTTTTCTACTTTTCTTTATTTGTATTCCTTTGGTTGCTGCATAATAGTTCTGTTGGCCAACATAAGCCTCAGTCGCTGACTCCCTGACTCCCTGACTCTCTGTCTTGTGGGGGTCTTAGGCTAAACATACCGCTTATGACGCATATTTGTGGGCATGCGCAGCATCTCTCTCGTTGCATCTGCCCTCAACGCCGCCTACCTCTGCTGCATACATAGTCGACTTGTGCGATTTTATTTGCCGCCGCCTGGTGTCAAATTCAAAGTCAAAGTCAGTGTCAAATGCGGCTGCACCTGGCTGATTGGCGACACTGGCTGCAGTGGCGCGCAGATGCATTTAGAAAGTTTGGCCAGTTTAGCATTTAGTCATGCTTTTAGTTAGCTTCAAACAAAAAAAATCAAAAAATATTAAAACACCAGTTTTGTTGTTGTTTTTTAATTTGGCACATTTTCAAGCGCGTGATGATTGCTAAAATTGCCCATGTGCGCTTCTTTATGCAAATTTGGCACACGAAATATGCTGAGATGATGGGTGTCAGTATGTATGAGCGTGTGTGAGTGTTTGAGTTTTATATATATATATATATATATATATATATATATATATATATATATATATATATATATATATATATATATATATATATATATATATGTGGGAACTGTTTTTCCCTAAACAGTGGCAACGCTGTTTTAGAGGCGGTCAACGAGCTGTCAACGAGCTGGGCAGTCAGTCGAAAACGGATCGCGAGTGATACAAGACGTCTTTTGTTCCTTACTTATTTTTAATAAACTGTTCCTTACTTATTTTTAATAAACTGTTTCTTACTTATTTTTAATAAACTGTATCTTACTTATTTTTAATAAGCTATACCATAAATTTGGGGGCTCAACCGAAATAAGAATAAAATACGCGTCGCGAAAAGAAAATAAAACGTGTGTAAGTTTGTGCGGGATTTTTTGAGCCAAAACGGAGATAAAGAAATATATATTTAAAAAAAAATTTATATATAAAATGCGTTCTTTACAAGAATTCGAGAAAATTCGCAGAAACATCCGTTACGCCAGTAAAGTGAATATTACGGCGTTGCATAAATACATATTTGAAAGAGAAGGCGATAGACGTAATCGGCAGAGGCTGAGAGAGTTTAGCGGTTTTGGTTTCGACATTGACGACGAACAATACGAGAGGAAAGCAGCGTACATTGATTCAAATCTAACGGCGGCTGATTTGGCGGTGATATGCTCGATTCTGGGAATCAAGCACTCAGTTGACGACGTAAAGGCGCACATCTTTCAATTTCTTCATAACTTCGAGAGCGAAGAAAACGGCGATGAAGAAACAGAGGATGAAAACGACGATGACGACGAAGCAAGCAATGACGACGAGATAACTGAGAGCGAAGCAACTGAAGAGCGAGAGACAAACGAAGAAGACGGCGATCAGACGGTACGATGGAACGACAGGAATGTTGAAGCTAACGACGGCAAAGATACAAAAACAAAAAAATCAGAGCGCAAGCGCAGCGACAAACGAACAAATCAGAAAAAAGAGAGAGAGGTAAATCGCGAGAGAGGCGACTACGTAAATCAACCACCAAAATTTGTAATGAGTTTTAGAGACATTGAAGACTCCATACGCTTATTTGACGGCAGCGAAAATATTTCTATTGAAGCATGGGTGACAGAATTCGAAGAGACAGCTACTCTCATGAATTGGGACGAATTGCAAAAGTTTGTATTTGCAAAAAAGTCAGTTAGAGGGCTAGCAAAGACATTTCTTTGCAGTGAGAAAAGTTTATCTTCGTGGAATAATTTAAAAGGAGCTCTCTTATCAGAATTTGGAACGACAGTCAACAGTGCTGTGCTGCATAAACAACTTGTGGAACGTAAAATGCAAAAAGAAGAAGGTGTAAGAGAATATTTTTTTCAAATGAAAGACATTGCGGGTCGCGGTAATATAGAAGATCGTGCTTTAATTCAATATGTTATTGACGGTATTAATGATTTAAACATAAACAAAACAATTTTGTACGGTGCGAAAGACTTAGCGGAGTTTAAAGAAAAATTAAAATATTACGAAATATTACGCGCGAATAATGAGAAAAGTGCGAACATAAAGAATGACAAAAAACAAAACATAAATATAAAATTTTCTAATGAGAATGGGAAAAAGAGTGTCGATAAGTGCTTTAATTGCGGCGAAAAAGGGCACAAAGCAACCGAGTGCAAAAACAAAGAGAAAGGAACAAAATGTTTTGCATGTAATAAATTCGGCCATATTTCTAAGAATTGTCCGAATAAGAAAGCAAACGAAGCAAAAGTAAATGTAAACATTATAAATGATTTTAAAAACCGAATGATAAAGCAAATTAACATTAATGGTTTCGAAACAAGTGCATTACTTGATACTGGTAGTAAGTTTAACGTTTTAAAAGAAAGTGTTTTCAAACGTTTGGAAAACTGTAAAAAGTCTGACTCAAACGTATACTTAATCGGTTTCGGTAATTCGGAGGCAAATAAAATAAAATCGGTCGGTCGCGTATTGATTAATTTTAATATAGACGATGAAAACTTTGAGATGCCATTTGAAATTGTTCCTTCTGATTGTTTAAATATTCCAGTTGTTATTGGTTGTGAAATATGTTCACAAGCTGAAATAAACATTAATCCAACGAGTCTAACGATTAAAAAACTTAAAAATAATGATGAAAATGACTTACAAAATATGATGAAAATAACACATGATGATGAATAAACAGATGATTTCGAAAATAATTTTGAATTTGATGAAACTCTAAATAAAAATTTAAAACGTAAAGTCGTTGAAATTGTTAAAAATTATAAACCCAACAAAACTAAAACAACGAATGTTGAAATGAAAATTTTCCTGAAAGATGATAATCCAATTTCATCGAGACCACGTAGATTGCCTATGGCTGAAAGAATCATTGTCGAACAGCAGATAGACGAATGGTTGAGAGACGGTATCATCGAAGAATCGGAGTCGGAGTACAGTAGCCCTGTAGTTTTGGTACGCAAGCGTGATGGCACACCAAGACTCTGTGTCGATTATCGACGAATAAATAAGGTGATTTTGAAGGATCGTTTCCCATTGCCACTAATTGAGGATCAATTGGACCGATTACAAAGCGCAAAACTTTTCAGTACCATAGATCTGAAGAACGGCTTTTTTCATGTCAACGTAGCGAGCGATAGCCAGAGATACACATCTTTCGTGACACATAATGGTCAGTTCCAATTCAAGAAGGTTCCGTTTGGACTATGCAACTCACCCAGTGTATTTCAGAGGTACGTAAACTCAATTTTTCGTGATTTGACTCGAAGAGGCATAGCCCTACCGTATATTGATGATATTATTATACCTGCCGATAATGAAGACGAAGCAATACAGCGTCTAGAAGAAGTGTTTTTGCTGTGCAGAGATTATGGCCTAGAGATCAATATGAAAAAATGCCAATTTTTGAGAAAACGTGTCGAATTTTTGGGACATGTCATAGAGAAGCACACGATTTCACCAACGCCAGCTAAAATCGAAGCAATAAAGAAATTCAAGTTACCAGAAAATTTGAAAGAGTTGGAAAGTTTCATCGGACTGGCTAGCTATTTCCGAAAGTTCGTTCAAGGATTTTCAACGATGGCTAAACCACTAACAGATTTAAAAAAGAAAGACAAAAGATTTGAAATGGGAAAAGAACAGATTTCTTCATTTAACGCGATAAAACATGCTTTATGCAATAAGCCGACGCTGAGGATATTCAATCAGAATTCGGAAACTGAGGTTCACACGGATGCTTCGATGCATGGATATGGAGCCGTACTGTTGCAAAGGGCATTTGATGATGGCAACCTGCATCCGGTGTACTTTATGAGCAAAAAAACCACTGAAGCTGAGAAAAAGTACTCGAGTTATGAGCTGGAGGTGTTGGCAGTAGTCGAAGCAGTGAAGAAGTTCCGTATATATCTTCTTGGCCTACATTTCAAGCTCGTCACCGATTGTAACGCGTTTACGAAGACCTTAACAAAAAAGGATTTGTGTACAAGAGTAGCGCGATGGGTTTTGCTGCTTGAGGAATACGATTATACTGTGGAACACCGATCAGGATCCCAGATGCGACATGTCGACGCTTTAAGTCGATATCCGATTATGATGATTAACGAATCAAATATTTTATGTGAAATTAGAAACGCTCAAAGCAGAGATGACAAATTGATTGCAATAAGAGAAATTCTTCGTGACAAGCCAAATTATGATGGATATTTTTTGAAAGGCGACGTTATTCATAAGCTAAAGGATGAACGAGAACTTGTTGTCATACCTGAAGAGATGCAAACCAATATTATTCGGCAAGTACATGACAAAGGACACTTTGCGCTGAAGAAGACAAAGGAACTCGTATCAAGAGATTTCTATATACCGAGGCTTGAAGAGAAGATACAAGGAGTAATATCTTGTTGTATTCATTGTATTCTATGTAATCGAAAACGTGGCAAAATGGAAGGAGAACTTCATCCTATCAGTAAAGGCGAAACTCCGTTGCAGACGTACCATGTGGATTTTCTTGGGCCACTTGAGTCGACGAACAAACTTTACAATCACATATTAGCAGTTGTGGATGCTTTCACAAAATTTATTTGGTTGTATCCCACAAAAACGACGTCAGCGAAAGATTTGATTCAAAAACTTCAAACGCAAAGCCAAATATTTGGGAATCCAGTCAGCATCGTATCTGATCGAGGCTCTGCGTTCACCAGTGAAGATTTCAAGAACTATTGTAGCGAACAAAACATCAAGCATTTTCTGATAACGACTGGCCTACCACGCGTCAATGGACAAATTGAAAGAATGAATGCCGTGATCGCTAACGTCCTTGCGAAACTTAGTCTTGGGGAACCAACGAAATGGTACAAACACGTGCAGGCGGTACAGCAGCTAATGAATGCTTCATTTTCACGAAGTACGCACGCAACACCCTTTGAGCTAATGACCGGTGTGAAAATGCGGATGAAAGACGACTTGCATATCAAAGAGCTTATCGAAGCTGAAATTGTGAAGCAATTTGATGACCAACGAAACAAACTACGTCAGCAGGCAAAAGAGCACATCCTGCAAATCCAAGCAGAAAATAAGAAGTCATACGATCGTAAGCGGAAACCAGCACGAAAATATAAAGTTGGTGATCTGGTAGCCATCAAAAGGACTCAACTGGGCGGTGGTTTGAAGCTCAAACCAAAATATTTGGGGCCTTATGAGGTAACAGGGGTTAAACTAAAAAATTCTTATGATTTAATTCGAACAGGTAATTGCTACGAGGGTCCCATGAAAACATCTAGTTGTGCTGAATTTATGAAGCCTTGGGTTCAATACGAAGACGATGATAGCGATGACACATTCGAGGCGAATGAAAATCAGAATGGCCGAGTTGTGGGAACTGTTTTTCCCTAAACAGTGGCAACGCTGTTTTAGAGGCGGTCAACGAGCTGTCAACGAGCTGGGCAGTCAGTCGAAAACGGATCGCGAGTGATACAAGACGTCTTTTGTTCCTTACTTATTTTTAATAAACTGTTCCTTACTTATTTTTAATAAACTGTTTCTTACTTATTTTTAATAAACTGTATCTTACTTATTTTTAATAAGCTATACCATATATATATATATATATATATATATATATATATATATATATATATATATATATATATATATATATATATATATATATATATATATATATATATATATATATATATATATATATATATATATATATATATATATATATATATATATATATATATATATATATATGTATATATGTGTGTGTGTGTGTGTGTGTGTGTGTGTGTGTGTGTGTGTGTGTGTGTGTGTGTGTGTGTGTGTGTGTATGTGTGTGGGTGTACATGTGTGGAAGTGAAATAAGGGTCAGCGAATGGGAATAGCTGGGGAAATTCGTTTTATTGCGGACTTTGGATAAGTCTCAAGCACAAATATTAGGAAAAAATCAGTGGGCAAAGCTACGTCGAGTTGCAGCGGTGAATCAAGAAACCCACTTTCCATCAATCAGTCAATTTTTATGTTAAGATGGAGACAGATTTCCACAAAATTAAAAACTGTCAACTTGCACGAATCTGGTGCAAATGTAACAACTTCAAATTCTATTGTTGTGGACACATGGGACTATGGTGAATATTCTCTAGAGTTATTCGTTTGGGTTCGTTAAGGTTCATCAAAGTTGGCAGGCCAAACAGACCATGTGATAATATTAATGATTGATCAGAGAAACCTTGGGGAACCCTCTGTGAGAGTGAGGCTTTGTAAGCATCCTATTAATTTGCTATTGAAGTCTGGCGTAGAAAATTCAAAAAAACTATTTACGATAGATTGCGCTGGTGTGTTTATCTTGATTTAGGGGTCTGGGATAGACTTCCACCGATAGAAAATTATAAACATTCAATTTAACTGAATTGTTCTTCGTTATGTTTTCGCAACCACAGCAAGAGTGAAAAGCATTTGCAGCTCAAGCTGAACCCAACGTACCATTAGGATGAATTATTGTTATGATATTTAGTTTCGCTTGCGTTAATTCAAAAGCACTTGTTTGAAAATATAGCTATAATTTTTATAATTAGCAACAATTATCATTAAATATAGTTAATGAAAAAAAAAACTATTCAAAACAATTCGAGGATTTTTCACTTGTATATTAGTCTAATCGCTTCATCTCCGTTCATACTAAGTCCGCAAATCCCGTCATTTTGGATCCCGAGTCTTGGCCTAGCACAAGTTCCCGTCCTTTCTGAGCCAGGTGGATGATAAAGACTGCCGAGGCAGTTTTGGAATTAATCATCGTCATCGGAGCGATTATTGAAATGCCAAGTTGTGCACAATATTGTTTGTTTCGCCTATTTCTGTATATATAAACAGATTTTGAGGGTTTCCAACGCAAGAGCAGGCCACATATAATTGTCCGTGCGAAAAAAATGGGTTTTTTAAGTCTAAGCCGCAGATACACATTGCTTGTCCTTGCGATATGTTTATCGTCATGGCATATGCCAATCGAATAGGAAATTGTAGACGTTTAAACTGAATGAGATCATCAGTTGCGATCATTGATATTCGTGGCAATAGTGCATGTTCTCCGTTACTATTTTCACTTATTATGGTTGCCTCGTTGATATTACTCAAACATTTTTTGACCACTAATCTGCTGCCATTGAAGAGCTTTGGCACGTTGAGGTTACGTAGTAAGATGATAGGAGAACCAATTTGTATACTCGGAGATACTGCGCGGTCATCACGCTGGTCTTCCGAAATGCTTTCAATAGCGCAAGGTGGGTCCTCATCATATAAGTGCTGAAATCATTGAAGACTCCTGCATACTTAATCAAAATCATACGCGATTATTTCAGAGACAGAGTACTGCAGTACAAGACAGAAGAATGTACAAAGTATCACAAGGCGATGGGTAGCATGCCACAAAGTTCTGTACTGGGCCCAATATTATGGAATATAATGTATGATGGGGTACTTCATATCGTAATGCCACAATATATCACTTTAGTAGGATATGCTGACGACATTGCGCTAGTCGTCACATCAAAAAGAGTTTTAACACTTGAGCTTATCTGCAATTTTTAATTCCAATTTATGTGGCGGCATTCCTGGTGGAAAATTAACACTTTCGTTTTCATCAACCATTGCGTCAACAGATTTAAATGAATATACGAGTATATCTGTGTCCAGCATATTCTGTACTTGAATGTAGATTTCATCAACTTCAGCATTTCTGGCAGCCAAAATAGCTGTTTCGCTTAACCATTTATGGTTTCTGCAGTTTAGATGCAGGTTTGGAAACACGTTTTGAATTAGAACGTCTCCAGATTCTACATGAATGCAAAAAGCTTCTGGAAACTTAAATATTTGGCTTATGGTGCTGGCGTTCAGGGAACCATTGCCTATTTGAAGTAATTGAGATGAAAATCTCGCAGCAGATGGATCATTTGATAGTGCCGCTCTCATATTTGTTGTTAATTTCAAAGTGTGTACGGATGATTTTAAGCAGGCATTTATTTCGTCAGCATGTGTTGAATGTGGAATAACTGGCAATGTTTGTCTACAGTCGGCAGACAAGAAAATCTGCGCACCACCGAAAAGTCTGTCGTTCCTTTCCTATTGAGTATTTATGAGCCATTGTGCATTCATCCCAAATAATTAGTTGGCATTGCCTTAGAACGTTGGACATGCTGGAGTATCGTTTAATGTTACTCACTGCATTTTCATTTCTTACTATATTTAAAGGTAATTTCAAAGCAGAAAGTGCTGTTCTACCTCCCTCAAGTAGAGTGGCAGCTATTCCAGAATATGCTATTGCCAATGCAATGTTGCCTTCTGATCTTATTTTGGCCAATATTAATGAAATTAAAAAAGTTTTTCCGGTTCCACCTGGAGCATCTAAGAAGAAGAATCCGCCTTGTTGTGCAGCTATTGCACGCATAACTGTGTCAAAAACTGATTTTTGGTCTGGCAATAGTTTTGGTTCGTTTGTTTGCACATAGAAATTCAATTCATCGATGTTAAATGATTGCTCACGTTGCATGTCTCAATTGAATAAATCACCTTCATTTCGATTAGGTGATGGCAGTCCCAATTTGAACACTGGTTCATTTGCAATCATCAAATAGCAGTCTTCTAACTTTATCAGCGTTTCATTGTACACATCAGGAGTGAAATTTATGTTGTTATCTCCAAGTCTAAGACATGTAAAATATCTTCACTCATTGCATTTTTATATTTTTCCCATAATTCGTTCGGATTGCTTGGCAAACAGGTTGTTAATAAAATAGCAAATAAACCACGAATCTGGTGCGGATTTGAAGCGAGTACTGCATCTGCCACTGTTAAATCCCAATGGGCATTTTGTCCTCTAACAGATGCAAAGCTCGACATGCACTGTGGTAAGTTTCATGTAAAATACCATTAACTGTTTTAAGATGGGCAAATTTTGTCGGACCGCGTACGTTTATCAATAATAATCTCAAATAAAAGCATTCCAGTTGCTTTAGATGAACTGCATACAATCTGCCGAGAGTGTGTGTAAAAAAGATTCCAGTACGAGCTTCAATTGGTTCACCTTTTTTACATGGCTGCAATTTTTTTTTTTGGATACGTTTCATGTGAAATATGCTGGGATTTCTGCATATAATAAGGTTTTCGCAAATCGCCCACAATCAGTGTTTTCTTGGCATAATTCAAAGAACTCAGTCAAGGTTGTTTTTGGTGGTGCAGCAGCTCGTTGTTCTGCATTTTGTTCAGTGAAGTACACACGTTGACCATTTTCAAGATGTATAACTAAATGAGTAACCGAAGGATATCTTTCATGAATTGGAAATGAAAGTAAATGCCATACAGACTCATTACTAGTTATACATCGGTCCATTTGATACCGTGTTACCTCATCATTTTCGCTAACACCTTGAGCTGCAACACAGCTTTTTTATACATATTTAAAAATGTATTTGATGCATTTCACCGAGCTGCAATATTCGATATTAATATGCACTTTATATGTCTTTAAAAGCAACGGTGAATATGGTACAACCCATCTGTTATCAATATCAGTGCCATTTTCTTGATTATTCATTATCATAGAAAATGAATGTCCACCGTCATCTATGGAACGCCTTCGATATAAAGGATATCGATCAATTCCAGTTAATGTCTCTGGCAATAAGTCCTTTTGAAATCGCTTTGTGCATCTATCCATGCAGGGCGAATTAATGTTTACTGCACCACATGGACCATGAATCATATTCGTGGTAACAATGTGAAACAACTCAGGATCAACCTCTTGATCTGGTATTTCAGCGGAAATTATATAGTCAATTTCATCTGGTCTAATGCGCTCAACCAACCAAATTAAAATATGAGCGTGAGGAAGTCCTTGTTTTTGCCACTCTATTGAATACATTCAGCATTAAGTATTTCCAAATACATGGTGCTTAACAATTAGGTCAATCAATGACTTAAGTTTTTGTTTGAAAACTCTTGCAGTAATATCAGGACAATCAGTTGAATGTTGGCCTGGCAATAGCAGTTGTTTTATTTCATCCCATTTCGGATTACATGTAAATGTTATGAACAGGGTTGGCCTGCCATATGCACGGACGTAAGTCATCCCATCTTGAACATACTCATGCGTATGTCGAGGGCTTCCGATATATGACGATGGTAAAATACAAATATTTCCAATTTCATTGGGATGCAAATTTCCTTCGATATTATTATTATTAATGGCATCCCGCAAATGAATATACTCTTCTGAACGCAATTTAGCTTGATTTTGGCGGATGAATCGTAAACGCTCACTTTCTATCTTCGCGTACATGTCAACAATATTTTGCTGGTACAAATGTCGACATTGCAGAATATGATTTGGCTGGTTTTGGCGAATCATAATTCTATACACATAATATATCATTGCGCTCACTTTCTTGTTCAATTCTGTTTCTGGATTCACTTGATTAATGTTGATGTGATATCCATCTTGCCCTTGCCAAAATATTAATGGGTATTGAAGAGCGTCATATGAACGATGTATATCGTGTATTATTTGAAGATGGTTGCCTCTGCGCATAATTCTAACATCTCGATTTTCAAAAACATCTCCAACTATAGCAACTGCCACTTCCCTCAAAGTTGGAGCATTGCATCTGAGTGCAAGTTCTCCAGAAGGAACATAACTTGCTTTAATGACAATAATGTAATTATCGTTCAGCATTTGCTCTGATGCACCTTTAAATAATTGAATAAGTTGATTTCGTTCAGCCAAAAAAGTTTCCAAGGACGCAACAATAGCTCTTTCCTGTATATGTATGGTTATATGCACAACGAATATTAACTTGTTCTTCTTCGTTACCCAAAAGAAATATTTGCAGAAATTTTGGGTTTTCATTTGGCAACGGTAGTAAAGAACCAATTTGATCCCCTATATCTTAAAAGTTGAATGAAAATTACGACCTTGTGCATCTGAATTTGAAATAATGTTGGCTGCAAACGAAGTCATTTGGAAACAAGAATTGAATTTTCTAATTTTTCTCAAGAATAATTTTGATGCAGAAGTTTGACCCAACAGCAATGATTGCAATGGTTCTGGTGGTGAATTTAGTGGTGTCAAAACCACTTTTCCGAATGCATAACACATTCGAAGAGGCTCGTTTTCAAATTTCAGTGAATGACTATATTGGCATTCAACACTCAAATCTCCAATATTAATTTTGGCTTTAGCACTGTAATTAATTTCTGGATCATAAGCGAAAGCAAAGCGATGAAATGTAGACAAAGTTAATACTCTGTTTAATTGCATTCTAGTTCGATTTTCCATTCGTAGCAGCAGTCTTTTTGAATCAGTGATTCGTCGTCTGCTATTTCTTCGCATTGTTTCCAAGCGTTCGGTGCGCTGTTTGACACTTTCTTCGGCGCGTGATGTAGCCAAACGTATTCTCTCTGATTCATTACGCTGAGAACGTTGTGAAGGTGTTTGATTTTATCCGCTGGCTCTTAAATCTTGATTGCGTCGAGTATGTTTGCCTATATTTGATTGTGACCTCGGTATTTTTCCATAATTGAATTGAAGAAAATATATAAAATATTCATAGTCGTTCAACTCAAGTAGTCAGTGAGTCAGTTAGTCTTACACAAACACGTGGAACACTTACAACAATTAATCATTAACAAGAAATTCAAAATACACAGAAACCTGCTTACAACCAGGACCAACATACATATGTTCAAAATTTCATGGGATTTGGATTAGTAGTTTCTGAGATTAGCCGAATCCAATGTGCATAATCGTTTTTATCTTTTTAATATGTAATTATCTTTTTAATATATAATAAACATAGATATATATGTACTCCCCTTATTTTAATATTTACATTAGCTGAAGGCCTAGTAGCTATAGCTTTAAAAAAAATCAAGGTAATATGTGATGTCGAGAACTTCCTGTCTGTTAGAAGTCAGGACGGTCGGTTCATCCCATCGATTAGCAATTACGAGATTATTAACGAGTGTAAAATGATAAAGAGACTCACCCCGCTTGCTGGTATCACATTTCATGACGGGCGTTGGCATCCGTACCTATGCTCCTAAATGCCGCACTTAAGTATCTGGTCCAGGATGCGGAGGGTTCCTGTTGTAATAGGTACAGATGCCAACGGCTTAACACTAATAATCTTTTAATATTCGTAATATTTCAATATTTATCTCTTTAGTTTAGTCATGAATCGATTGTTTCGCCATAATCCGATTGATAATTGACAAATTTAAGAACTTATCAGTAATGACATCACTAGTGACATATCTCTAATGAGTTACAGCATTTAATATTTATTCAGTTTAGTCATGTTTAGTCATGAATAATGAAAATGCCATTTCATTACAATTTATATAATAATCCTGGAAGGACATGTCTATTATGGATTTTCGCGTTGGTTTTACAATATGAAGCAGGAACAACAAAGGTTTGAAAAAAGAGTGGGCTTGTTGTTCCACAAAAAACGAGTTGCCTCACGGTTTGTAAAGACACCACGAAGGCTATTTTAGCTATTTTGTTTGCTGAACCATTCACTCCAACTTCAGTATATTGAAGTATATTTTAGCTCACTCCCCCTTTCGCTGGCACTCTCTCCGACCCGTTATCAGCAATAAAATTGCCAACAAAATCACATCCGTTTGTCGTTAAAATGATTACAGCTACGTCGAAGACTGCACTTAAATCCAACATATATGAAGATATGAATTTGATGGCACAGACGCATCCACAAGATATTAAAATTCAGACAATTTTGTTGCTTCATTTCCACACACTCTCTCACACACATGTGTGTGTGTACACACGCACGCGTTCCAACCGCATTTAACAACATTTTTTCCGACGAATTGAAGGAATGAATTGTTTATTTAATTTTTAATACCGCGCTATGAATGAGTGCAGCAACAAACAACAACAATAACAGCATCGGCATTGGCAGCAGCAACAGCAAATCCATAACTTGGATGCATCGCTTTGCATTTACGAGATAATCCAACACACACGTACGGGCACAAACTCACGAACACAATTGCATATTTCTACACGCTGTGTGAACGCTGTGATGCACCCGCTGGAATCCATCCATTAGCGTGCGATTTGTCTTAAGCATTAAATGCATAATGCAGCAGCATCCCAGCAGAAAAAATTTCATTTTCTCTAATGGCGAAATTTGCCATAGCAATTTTTGCACACTCCAAAGCTTTCGTGCAGCTTCGTGGGAAACTTGGCAGTGTTGAGCTTAGAAAGTTGAAGGAAGCAGAGGCCATGCAGATGCTTTTAAGCAGAGAACACAGAGAAAAGAAACTTATACGTCAAACGGCAAAGCTGCGAAATAAAGCAGACGGACGTTGTACAGAAATCCACTGAAAATCGTGATGAATCCACTCAGAATCGTGGTGAATCTACTCAAAATCGTGGTGTGTCCGCTACGGACGCTGGCAGCGAAAAAGACTTTCCTTTCTCTGTGTTCTCTGCTTTTAAGACTCCCTCCCCAGTTAGATGATTCTTCAAGGTGTCTCCGGTTAGAAATTTGACGTGTTCCATGCTAATGAGGACGAATGTCTAATGCATAATAAGGAACATCCCAGAATGCTCGTATATCTTCGGCAATATTCTGAACTCACTTCACTGTGGATCAATGCGTTTGCATGTGAAATTTTCGGTATCCCAAGCGCGTTTCTTATGCAAGAACCCAAGCAAGTGGGCCAAATCTCAGCACATATTTCATATATTCATCAATATATCATTAACAAATATTATGGAAAACATCACAAAATTGTATGAGCAGATGGACTTACGGACGGAAAAAGTTTCTTGTAACAACATAAAAAAAACATAGAATTTCAAAGTTAAAGATGTAGAATTTCTTCGACACATTCTCCTCTAACGTTCTCCTCGACTGGATCCCTTCCCAAATGTGAAAATCTGACTAAAGACGTCATTATTGTATTGATGCAGTGCTTGAAGCTGCCATGTCCGCTGAGCAACTAGAAGGTAGTGTGGAAAACCACCTATCCATGTTGAGACTATTATCATTCATTATTGTATTGATTTCAGTTTCCGGACAGAAAACATATCGAGTGTCAATAATAGGGTAGGTTTCGAACAATTCGAACCTCAAATGCTTTAGTTTTTGTTGACATAGTGGAACAAAATATTTTTCTAGGCTACATCGGAAAGTTTTTCTGCAATCGCTTCCATCTGCAATTCTAGAAGTGATGTAAAGTTCCACAGTCACAAAAAGTATCTTCCAAAACTTTGAACCCACTGATTTTCCGACCATTATAACCATCTAACATCCAATGATGAACTCATGTCTCAATAGCTTGGCTTACATCGGTGTCAAAATGAGTTTCACGTTAAAAAATGTCGATCCACTTCCAATCTGTTTCGTACTCATTTGTCTCTCCTGAACGACATGCCACCATTGGTAGACAGTG
Source organism: Clusia tigrina (assembly GCA_920105625.2). Taxonomy (NCBI): domain Eukaryota; kingdom Metazoa; phylum Arthropoda; class Insecta; order Diptera; family Clusiidae; genus Clusia; species Clusia tigrina. The sequence continues at coordinate 190,118,200 of OV050032.1, forward strand.
AGGCAAGCTTTAGCATTGAGCGACCAAAATGTAAGCAGATGTGTGGTGTAGGCGACATATGCTTTTCCTGCTGGGGTGTAGCATTTGCGGTAATTGCATATGTGTGTGTGTGTGTGGAAATGTGTGTCTCAATTTACACTTGTATCTTGCATGTACTCTGGTATTGCTTTTTATTATGTATGTTTATATTATAATATTTTTATTTCATGGGAGCGGCATTCAAATACACTTCAAACGCTGCGAGTATATGCAGCCTGCAACAACAACACCACAAGCTCGAGTATCGTCCGTTCGTACTCTTTCGCGCACTTCCTATGTCAGACCATTTCATGTCTCTGTACAGATGCAGTTCACTTAAACACAGATGTGTGACTGTGAATGATCGCGTGTGTGCGTGTGTTCAGATATTTGCTGGAGTTTTAGGACAAAGATGCGCTGATTGATTGCTTCCACTCGATGTGCCAGCGCATAACTGCATTCAATTTGTTCCAACAATCGATTTAAAACATTAGACAATAAACTGCGCTATGCGTATGGTTTGCTTTTTTTACCGAGGAGTAAAAGCGTCAAAAGCCGGAGTCAGTGTGAGACTCTAATCCACTAAATATCTCCTGAAACGTACGGGTGTAACCTCCCGGAGACCACCGTCAAGTATTTCGTCGGGAGGCCGTCAGAGCATCATCCCACAAAAATCACTCGCTGGTCGTGGTCAGCCATCCGTCCGCGTTACAGAGGATTCGCAGTTGTTGTCGATTGTACCGCGCACCCTCGGCTGTCAGCGTTTCTTCCTCTCTCAATGCGCCGAAGATCAATCATGAACTTCGGTGCTGCGTCTTGAAATTCTCGCCACTTCGGTGGTGTGTCGCAAATGTGGGCCACTGTATTTTCCACGGTTGGTACATCGTCGTAGTCTTCCGTCATCTCAGCTCGCCCGTGGCAAAATCGCGGACAGTGCATCAGGACATGCCTAGCGTCTTCGGTTTCATCGGGACAATTGGGACAGAACGGGTCCTCCTCGTACTTGAAGCGGTGCAAATACTGCTTGCAGCAGCCATGGCCGCTGAGCAACTGTAGTGTGGAAATCCACCTCTCCATGTTTGCGACTATTATCATTCATTATTGGTTTCCGGACAGAAAGCTTACCGACTAATCCCGTCGGTGATGCTTGGAATCAGGGCTAATGTCCATCTTCCCTTGTCCGATCTCTCCCAGCGTCTCTGCCAGATCTTAATGCTGCGATGACGTTCATTCGCCTTTGATGCATGTACCCCTGCAGTAAACGTGCGATCCAGGAGTCGTGTTGTCGGACACTTTCCGAATCGTGTACAGAACTTCGTTCGCTGTCACCGCAGGGATGAATTGCGGTTCCATAGAAGGGCAATAGTGGTGGAGCCGTCCCCCCTGTAGGAAAAAAGTGTGGCCATGGTCGCGGCATCGGAGAGTTGTGGTGCTCTCGGTCTTTTGACTCTGCTCATCACCAGCTCATCACCAGTTCCTTTCCTCAGTTCCTTGAAACAGCCTTCTTGCTGGTGCGGATAGCTTTCTTAAACTGCTGGCGGCAGTCTTTGTAGGCAACCCATAGCGCTTGCCACATAAACCTGCGCGCCCTCTTACAGAGTCTTCTGAGCTCAGCGGTATCCTCATTTCACCAGTAAACTGGCGTCTTGGATGGCACGCTCGTCTTTCTTGTCATGACGACGTCGCATGCAGCCCTTAAGCGGTGCCTCACGTCTGTATCCATGTGTGTGGCTCCGTCATCCGCGGTCTCTACCTCGCCCCACACCAATTGAAACACTTCAGCGTCAAATGCATGTTGTCCAGTTGACCACTTGAGTTGTCAGCATTCGCTCACATGGTGCTATGTCCATACTCAGTGGAGCGTAACACGAGAAGATGCAGATTCCGTCGAGTTTTATCCATGTGAAGCCAGAGTAGGATGCATTAGCTTTCTTTTGGTACATCCAACTTTTTGCTTCATCCCACCATGAATCCTCATGCTCAATGCTCTGATCCCCGCACTTGATCAGATCAACAATTTTACAAATTTATTATTATACTAAGGCTCGTTCACACAAGTTGGGTCCATAAATTATCCATGCCTCTTTCTCTGCTTGCTGCTACTTTGCCATCCTGTTGTTTCCCCCACCACAAGAATTTCTAAAAGTAATTTTTATGACTTTTCTGATTAAGCGCCGAATTTATAAACCCAAATATTGACCGCAATATAAGCTCTTTTAATAACTTTATTGAACAGCAACAATGCAGGCGGACAAGTTCACAATGCTAAATAGCATTAACATGAACATCATCACCAATATCATCATCATCATTATCATCATCACAATCAGCGTCGTTTAAGAGGAAATAAGTCTGTGTAATAAACTCAAGTCTCATAAAAAGCCACCGCCACCACATTGAAGCGAAATGATCGACCAAAAATAGTGTTCCAAACGCACATGATCGGCATAATAAAAATTTTTGAATACAACACATAAAATGCTTACAATCTAACGGAGCGGGAAAGAGAGGGGAGGGGATTTAAGCAGACAATCGGCTATAATCGTGTGCACTGTATACAGCAGTGGCAGTAGAGGAATTTCCGTTGACGGATTTACTTTGCTTGGCTGTTAATTGTAATGTCGTTTGTTGGTTGCGGTGATAGTGAGCGAAGGATGCGGTGGGAGGGAGGGTGCCGTATAAGAGAAGTGACATTTTATAGCGGTTTTAAAATCACTTTATAATAAACCCAATGAAGTGAGTCGAAAGTTGGCTCGTTGGTTGGTTGTTTGGCGAATGGCAGCTACGCCAGCACCATCACAGACATCAAATCAAACCCAGCTGAGACGACGGACATCGCAAGTTGGACGCTTTCGCTGCCGGATTGAGTGAGTTTCGGTGATGCGTTGCTCGGCGGGGTAATGCCATAAAAGTGGGGGTCTCTTGTCTCTCTGGCACTGGGAAAATGCCATCATTCCATTGTGGTTAAAATTTTATGAACTCCTCCGATGGTGGTGGTGTGCATTTGAAATGATTTTATGACTGACTCAAAGGCGCTTTCAAGAAAGTGCGCGTACACAAACAAACACACATACACACACACACATGCACACACACAGCAGGTAGGAGCCCATAAACGACGGAAGGAGCTCACTCTTACAATTACCAATAATGCTTCGCGAGGTGCTAAAATTGTGTAGTCGGATTAAATGCCTCCAAGTGCCGATATGACTGGAGAGGACGTGACAGCAGAGGCACCAAAAATGAATGCACACACTTTCTTTGCGTTTATGTTAAGCACATAATACAGGGTGATGGTTCTAAAGGGCGTTATGTGTCGTCGTTGGATAGGTGTGTAGGTACGAGTAGAAATCACTGTTGCAGAGAGGATTAACTGCTCACTAAGCAGTGATGATGGCGAACTTTTCAAACCAAATTAAAATCCGCTTAAATTGTCGTTTGCTTTTTTGATGTTTATATGGTTGTATATATACATGTGTAGGTATGTATAACTTTGTCTGTGTTTGTGTGCGAAACCTTCATTCCTTGTTGTTGTAACTGTCTTGCTTAATAAGGTTGTTGTGCGGTTGTAAAAAAATATTTAAGCAACATTTTAAGATCTGCTGTGGAAGCGTCGGTGTTTTACGGCGTTGCGGTTATTTTTAATATCAGGGCTATCCTTTGGTTGTTGTTGTTATTTCGCTTTTGTCATTATTCATATTTCTGCTTCTGTTTTTATTGTATAGATAAGTTTTTCTCAAAGATTTTCTTATATTTTCACTTGAAAAGTGATTTTTTTACGGGGATAATGCGAAAGGTTGGGAGCAGACAAAGGAGCAACTGGACCTTCAGAGTGCAAGGTTTGAAAAAGTCTTGCGTCAAAAATCAGCGCGAAGTTTGGATCGGAATATTAATAAAACGGTGAGCAAAAGAATTCAAAGACCCCTTTATTACCAAACTTATGTACAATTTCTTGGTAGGCACGCCCATCATTAGAATACAGAAGTGTTGTTTAGTGTCCCAGATATTCCTGTTACTCTGAAGCTATTGAATTATTTCAAACGCGGTTATTATTGTTTAGCCAACGTCCCTTTACATGAAGCTCCAATTTTCAACTTCCCTCTTATGTTAGTCCTCTTAAACTTCTTCGTCTTCCCTGTCTTAGAAGCCGGAGAACTATGCTTTGTGTTTAACCTCATGAGTGGTGAAATAAAAAGTAGTTCTTCGCTTGGCATTCTCCACTTAATTGCTTCTGCAAAGAACAAGGAATTTCACTCCCTTGTATCTCCACCCTTGTAATCGGAACTATTTAGATTATCCGCCGTTTCATAGAGCTTGTTATGATTTCAATTTAGTTTCGGACGTAATTTGCTTCAACGAATCCAAACATGTTGAAATCGAAAATAACACTCTTTCTCTCAAGCGGCGAAAAGTTATATTTGTATATCTGTTTAATACTCTTCCTAAATCGATATCAGGCCTTGGTGGCTTAGCGTCACTGTTAGATTAGTCAGGTGGTTTTAGTCAGTAAAAATCTCACACTCTTGGGTGGAACCCCCTTGTGCATTTTGACGATTTCCCCTTCCTCGGAAAAAAAATCTCTCCAACTTACGTTACCAACTGCTCCCTATGGAAAGCTGTCATGGAATTGAAATCACCCATTCGAAGAACAAACGGCAAATGGGCTAGAAGTGAAGATCCCAATCCCACCTCGTACAAACAATTACTTAATACTCTCATCGTCAGATTACACATGCTCGCCTATTAAATTAAAACCGTAGTTAGAAGCCATGATTCTAACAAAACCCCAGGACACGATCTCATTACTGGGAAAATGATCAAAGAGTTGTCCCAAATGGCGATCATCGTGCTTACCTCATTATTTAATGGTTTCTTCGCTTTGAATACTTTCCCAATGCCTGGAAATTATCAATAATATCAATGAATCTGAAACCAGGAAAAGATATATCCCAATCGGCATCTTATAATCTGATTACCCTACTGTCATATTATGTCAAAACTCTTCAAAAAGATTTTTCATGCCGCATCTAAATGCAAAACGATTTACTCCTCATCACCAGTTCACGTCGTGATGTTTCCGATGGCTGCCACCCGGTTCCAGCGTGATCATATTCTGCCTGTCACTTCTGAGTATGGCATGCTGCTGAGAGAATTCGCAGCACCATATCCCTCCGAATTGTGCGTAGAGAGTGCGGGCAAACGTTCGTGTCGGGTGACAGTCATCTTTAATATCTACCGCCGATCGGCCCTGTCAAGCACCCTACATGCGATTTCTCGCCACTTGACTCGGCCACTTTATTTTGAACCAGTGAGGAAGCCGCACCACCATGACAATTTGAATCTAGGCCAGAGTGGCAGAAGCATCGAGCATATGCAACGCGTTCAAATCTCAAAAAGGACATATGATGAAGCCAGTGTCTCAACAATTGCTATCGAAACACATTTGTGGAAAACTTGAATTGATTTGTAGGAAATAGAAACATTCCAGAAACCTAACAGTTTCTCACTCAGACTATTAAAATTAGTCAGTTATTGATTTATAGCTGAGCCGCAAGAGTCGCAATACGTAATTCTAATATCGTGAAGAAACATTTGGTCCTTCGAGCCGGATAGGAACAGGTAAGTCCTATCAAATAAATATATTTACGCATTTATATATGTCACCAAACCACCCTGCAGCGGTCCCATACCTGTCTCGATCGGGTAATTCCGGAGTCTGCAGTACGAGTGTGCGCAGTGGGTGCAGGTGTCTAACCACCAGACCACACGACAGGAACTCTGCTCCCTCCTCGTGAGTGATCGTGCAATACTCTTGTTTGCGGTGGCGTGTAGGTGTCTTGTCACCCGTCCCCTTAGAACGACTCAGCGCTCCTATCATTCTTAACACTGAGTGGAGAGTTACTTTCAGCGGCTGACGGTATTACGAATTCGCCTAGCCCTAGACCATCAACCCATAATCGAATATCCAACTCCACTTCTCTGATTTCCTTGAATCTAGACCCAATTATCATAAACCATTGAGCTTCGATCCAGAACCACAAATTGTTGCAATTCTTATCCGATTCGTGCACGCGGCGGATGCTCTTACCACTTTCGTTAGTGATTTCGAAAGCCGTCGATTGGACAGTTACTCCGACAATTCGCTACACAATGCTATGGGAGAGCTCGACTCTCTGTGGGGTTTCGTCAAAAACATCCAGGCGAAGGCGATGATTGAAGCCATCGGCAACAGAGATGGTGTCGCACTCCGGGAGCATCTCCGGCAGCATCTCCTCGAAATCTATGCCACCTATCGGAGGTGTAAGATTAACATGATGGCTATCGTGCCTGCAGAGTGCGGCATTTTCTTTGGGGCAAACTTCCTCGGTACAGGCCCATGTGGGAGTGCAGCCGAATGCACCGTGCTCTCCCCGAATTCACACCCACCATGCGAGTGAATCATGGGAGGTATGTATTATTTGTTATCAACCTACTGCCCTAAATTTCACGAAGCCAGTGTCACAACCAGGTGGCGTTTGGTACGAAGACACGGCCTGTGTATGAATTGTTTGACAGTCTCGCATAGAGCGGCAAATTACCCCAATACTGACTTGTGCTTCTCCTGTCCGGAGCGGCACCACACCATGCTTCACAGAAGCCCGACACATACTGCGCGTACTGCTGCGTCAAGCCAACTACCACATGTTCAAGGGGGAATCATATTGAAATAGCAAAGCAGTCTACCACATCTATTCACCCTACCCAGTTTATACGACGCCAGTCATGCGCGCGGCAGATAAGGCGGGACCCAGTCAAAGTCAACTTTGTGGTCGACAGCTAAACCGAATATACCTCGGCACCGCCATGAACAACCTTAAAATGCGGGGCGTCACTATGGCCCAGGCTCTGATAGATTCGGGATCTGAGGGGTCTTTCATTTCTGACTGCCTCCATGAACGCCTTAAGCTGCCTGCGCGCACAATACATGCTCAGGTATCTGGGGTGAATATTGGACTGACTGCAAAGGTTACAAAAGTATGCAAGTTGGTCATCGGATCGCAGTACGATGCGAATGTGCAGCTTCTGGTGTCAGCCAAGGTACTGCCTATCCTGACCGGAGAATAGCCACCTCATCAACTCAATAAGTGCGAACACAAACAGTTGGGTAACATCCAGTTTACTGACCCGGGCATCATTAATTCATCACAGGTCGCTGTCTCATTGGGTGGGGATGCGTACCCACTGATCTTGCTTGATGGGTTAAAATACAATGGTATGGGGTCCCAAATTTCGCAAAAGACAATATTCGGCTGGAATCTTACAGGTTCTCTACTGTTCAACCAAAATTCATCCTTCGCACCAAAAATGCAATTTGGGAAAACCGGCTCCTACGACCGCCGTCTCAATCGAAATGGGGACATTTCGAAGACCTTCACGAGTCGACAGCTCTCCCAAACTCATGAAGCGGGCGTAAATTCGTACCCCCAGACATCCCGCCGGGACGCCACGGACTGGTGCCGAACCACTCAATCGAATCAATTATATTTCTCCTATGCCACACCAATAGGTTCGGTTCAACACGTTGCAATATAACTTCAATGAACCACGGCTGGGAAACATCCCAGATAACCAACGACACCACGAGGCTGTGGTACTAGAATACGTGGAGTTCAACTACATGACTGAGGTACCACCGCCATTTGTAGCTATTCTGCCTTCCAATGACGTAGCATTGACGCCAGAGCGTTCTGTCTTCAGAATTGGGTGGCAGCTAATGCCTTTCGAGCAACCACCAGTACAGTCCACCTGAGGAACGTATCACCCCCAAGGCCATTCGTGCAATCAAACTTGGCCCAACTCGAATTAAAGACAATTTCTTTCGGGGTGAATTGGATCCTTCTACAGTTGGCAGACGGCATGCAATACAAGTACCCATCGACTTCGGATGCGCTGCGCAAGGCAATGTACATCGACGCCGCATTAATTGGCACCCATTATGTCTCCTCGGCAGCCTGAGAGCAGAACCAACCGATGGGTTTCCTTGGACCGACAGGGTACTCACTGAACAAATGGACTGCCAGCTGTGAGTCCACCTTTTCGGACCTATCGCCGGGGCTTCTACTCCAGAAAGACTTGCTCAAACATGAGATCCTGTACCCCTAGTACTGTAGGTTGTCGATGCGGCCAGTATTGTGATATATTTTCTTTACGTAAGGGAACCATTCTAGCAATTTCTAAGCATACCAACCGACAGGTATTGTATATTGTTGCGCAACTCTTCGACCCTACAGGGGTTAATTTCCACCGCCAAGATCTTGATGCAACAAATCTGGTTGGACCAAATCAGTTGGGACGACCAACTTAATCCCGCTACTCTAGTTAGATGGGAAGATTTATATTTTCAATATCAGACGAACTCCCAAATACGGGTCAGATTAGCACCTGATAATCACACCGAATGTCAGGCTTGGTCACAAACAAAGCATTACATTAGCAGACTAATGGGGATTCGCAAAATTCGCGAATTTATTCTCAATCCCTGCACCCAGCCTATCGTGGGACTTTACCTTCGTCCCCCAACTGTGTCGCCTATGATAGGAGTAAATAAAGCAGGATATGGATACCAGTACCACTCTCAGCTACAATTAGGGCTACTGATGCGTAACTGAGAAGATTCTTGTTTTATTTCAGCTCATAGCAGAAACGGTGTTCTGTTCCCGCCCAAGAGTAATCTTCTGGAAAACTTCATAGACCTGCTGTCACCAACTTCCAGTAACTTTTTGATGGGTGCCCGACTCACTGATCCACATAAACCTGAGGAGACATCCGCGTTTTCATCCACTTGGAAGGTTTGGTGGGCAACGTCAAAGCAAGCGAAGCCGTGTGATCTGAGGGGGGTTTAAAAAAAATCTCCTCCCTCACGAGCGGTGCCTGATGAGAATCATGCCGGTATTTCCAGGACTTGCTGGGAATATTCACAACGTGAAGAGGGTATTCGACCCAGGACGCTGGAGGACGAACCCCTTCCTTTCTGGGGTGTAGTGTAATTATGATTGGCTTCTTGTTGACAACCCCGCTTATTTTTCATTTCCTCCTATCCAGATCATTCATCACTCCGACTCACCGAGACACCAAACCCAAAGAGACAGTTTCCACTGCACACCGTGCGCTGTTGTAGGCAATCCAGTATCCAATTGACCACCTGGAACCATCACCTCCAAAACTGCCGAAGGCAACCACTCGGCACCAAACCCACGTTGTGCTGGATGTGCCGCAACGAAAGCCAACGAATGGAAGGTGTCTTTCTTTCTCTCCACCACCGAACTCGGGTGATCAGGTAGTCATCTCGGGGTGAAGCTGTTTACCCTGCTGCGCCAGCAACCGCCATGCGCCATCTGCAGAGGGGATCACGACACCACCCTCCACATGCGAAGGGAATAGGGGAATGTGATTCAGGCGCGTCCAAGGTGCCTCTTTTTCCAATTGTAGGAAATAGAGACATTCCAGAAACTTAACATAGAGACATTTCTCATTCAGACTATAAAAATTAGTCAGTTATTGATTTAAAGCTGAGACGCAAAAGTCATAATACGTATCGTGAAAAAACATCACCAATTTGGCTTTCGAGAACACCATAGCACAATAGAGCAGATTCATCAAATAATGAACCAGCGTCTAAAACACCCCACCCCCGCGACGAAAACACAACCACACTCGGGACGGGAACTTTGAATCGACCTAATCCTAGAGACCATTCCCAACTTGAGCGACGCTATGGCGAGTTGGAGTTAACATCCCGTGAAAGAAACGAAAGCGGATGCTGAAGGTCCTTCAACTAAACCTCCACCACTGAAAGATCGCCACTGCCGAGCTTCTCCACAACATAACAGGAGGGCGGGTATGATGCGGCTTTCTTCAGAGACCGTGGCTAGCCTCGGGAAATGTAGTATGTGGACTAAAGAGCCAGAACTTCTGAACATACTTTCCGAGAACAATCTGTAAGGTAAATGCGGCTATTCTGGTGGTCAACCATATACGAGTATACTCTTACTTTCTACCTAATCTCTTTACATATCACCTGACTTTTGTGGCGCTAGAGGGCGCCATGGATGAACCTTAACCCCTTGCGTCCTGCTATATGGCCCATGAGGACAATGTGCCACCACAAGGGCTTCAAAGGGTGGAGTGCGATGCCAGCAAAGGCAGACAGCCATTGATCGTAGGATCAGATGCGAACGCACATCCCACGGTGTAAGGTACTACCGACATCAACGACAGGGGCGAGTCACTCTTTAACTACATATGTAAGTCAAAATAATTTCATGATAACGAATCAGGGCGAAGAGCCCACATGGTTTCACCTCGAGGAACGTCTAAAACATTACTCTCCATACTTTTACAACCATCATGGTTGAAGAATGGAGAGTACTCAGCATACCCTCATGCTCAGATAATAAATACAAAAGGTTCAAGGTTATCGTCAATCCAAAACAATTAAACAAAGTTCAGGAACACAAACTGGGATCTGTAAAGAAAAATGCTTGAAGGAAAGCTGCCTAAGTTCAATGCAATCACATCACATATGGAACTCGAAGAAAATGGCAATATCCTGACGGAAACCCTTACCAAAGCTTATAAGATCTCGTGTCCTCCGGTGCGTACAGAGCGCAGACCCAGGCCGCCTTGGTTGAACAAGCATGCTTCATACGTGAAATCTTTAAGCTGCAAGAGTGCCGGCTTGTGAGGAATACAGGTGTGAATACAAGGATTTAATATTTCAGGGCGTACTAGCACCATGGCCCGTAAGGACCTATTGTGCTAAGTTTACAAGGATATGCTTAAGGTATACAAAAAAGAAATTCGCAAAGCCAAAAGAAACTGACGGAAAGATTTATGTGGCGATATAGAGAAGACAACGGACGTTGCCAGGTTCAGAAAGCTGTTATGGAGGCACCCTCCATTTCCAAGCCATTCGGAAGGAGAACGACGTCTGCTCAAGCAGCAATCATGAATCGCTACGCGTAACACTTTCCCATTTTCGAAATAAATTTCATTGAAATCCTCTTGAAACACACACTTTGCGATCAATTGAAGACAGAAAAATTTTTTCAATTTGAATAATTTTTTAAATTTATTTTTCATACTCGCAGGAATTTAGAAATTGTGTGAGAATTTTATTTCGAATTACCAGACGGCATTTCAACCAGCCTCAGATTACGGAATGCATTCCAAGGCGATTATTTTGTTTGGCGTAACCGCACTTATAGCGTACGTCCAGGCCAACAACCAATTGCACGATATGCAGGGTCAGTTGGTCAAAACCCTGCGCGAATTTGACGGAGCTGTCAAGATGCAGCCGGGGAATCACACGACCGTTTTCAGGCGCGGCACTATCCATCTGGCACTCGGCCAGTTGCGATCCGCCGTGGCCGACTTCAGGCGTGCACTGGTGTTGAAGCCCGACTTCATAACCGCCCACTTCCAATTGGGTGCGGTCTACGTGGAGAACGGCGCTTATCACTTGGCCAGAACCTCGTTCGAGACCGTATTGCGTCTCAAAGCCAATGAGATATTCGAGGAGAGTGCCTCGGGCAGGGGACCCACGAACAGGAACATACATGATATTATTTTAGTGCTGGAAACGAAGCGTCTGCTCTGCAGATGCTACATGCACGAGGAGCGTTACGAGAAGGCGATGAGAGTTTGCAAGAATGAGGCCGACATAAAGCTGGATGCCCAGCTATTGAGCACACGCGCCGACACATTTCTCAGCTACGGTATGTTCGACAAGGCTTTGAAGGATTACAAATTGGCCCTGAAAATGGACAAGGATTTGGTGCATGCTGCCGAGGGCATCCAAAAGGCCACAGAACTGATCAAGGAGTTCGCTAAGCGGGGTTATCAACAGCCGTGCGGCCAAGTGGCAGCCATCTGGACACCGGACATATTGCGGCGCATTGTCGATCCCCCTGAGGAACAGCAACATGCCACTGCACAGTTCTACAAACACGCCTCCGATGCCAAAGCATGCTACAAAGGTATTCATATACACTATCCCTCCTTCTCCCTCTTTGACTGTTTCTAACGTTTTCTATCACGCTTCTAGCAGAATCGAAACCCGGCGACTTCTCAGGATTACTACGCCCAGAACTGTATTCGACACCAGCTGTCATCAAACCGACACCAGCGCAATACAAAAAGCGTCCAATTCGTATGGAGTTTTAAAACTCAAGATACCACGATTATATTTTGATTTAATGATTTTCTGACAATTTTCTTTATTTGATCAACACGTTTATTTTTTATGGGTCAATGGAACCCCCAAAATTTTTACGCACTCGCACACTTTCACAGAGAAAATTGTCCAATTTAATGTTGTATTTTTTATTCATTTTATTAAAGGGCTCATAATCACGCCTTCTCAGTGAATACTCCACAAAATAAATAAACACAAACTAATTGCACCATAAGCACGCCCACTGTGGCACACGCCCAATTTACCATTGTAAAAAATATTTGAAATTATTATTAATAAAAATTTTAAACATTGCGTTACTTGAGATATTTTCATTATAATAACATCAAAATCCCTGAACCTCAAACTTTCTAACACAGCAGTTTGTCTCTCATGCTCGGTTGTGTGTCCCCTTCGCCTTGAAGAGGTCAGACAAGCTCCTCGTCATGAAGTTCGTAACTTACTTCCGGCCCCTGTCTCCCCTCATGAGCATTTCCCTCCTATCAGGAAGTCGACCGAGCCGAATTGGGTACAGTCACGCGGCGTCACATCACATCTCTCCAAGCGACTAATCCCAGATCGTTTTGAGAAGATATATAGAAGTGGCATCACTTAGTAACAAGCCGGTTTAGTGATTTCGTCCTGGCTCGACATGCGTATATATTGGTCATTCTTGCTAGGAACGGCTGGCAACAAAATTAGTTTTTTATTATGTTGCCAGCCGTTCCTAGCAAGAATGACCAATATATACGCATGTCAAGCCAGGACGAAATCACTAAACCGGCTTGTTAGTAAGTGATGCCACTTGGACCCACAGATCCGCTGTCGACAAGTGTGCGGTTAGATGTGGTAGGAGTAGTGCGAACAGAATTCAGATAAAATGTCTACATATTGCTTTGCCGCTCTTCCAGACCCAGAGCCTACAATATCACAACCCTGGCAGTCCTATCTCTTCAACGAACATGCTTAACTTCTGGACTCCCATACAAGTACATCCTTCGCGCTGGACACATTAGAACGGCTATGGAGTTTTCAAAAAATATACCTATAGAAAGCTTTTAAACAAACTTATGTCGGGTGAGACTGACTTCGAGATAGCCTTTACACTTGCATGTGCGTGAGAGTTCCCTTACATTTTTCTTTAGAACTATAAATTCCTTGGAAATCCTGGAAGAAGCACTTTTATAATGGAAGAAAATTTAAAATTTATTATTAATTTAAAATTTTTTCTAGTTTTATTTGAAAGTTGTAAAATGTCGTCAGGATGTATTTGTAGTAGCTCTGTGTAGATCTGTGATTCTTGCTGTAAGCAAGCGACCATTTTAGGCATATTCTTGCCTCTTGATACATTTATTTTTGGTGGGATGGTTGGGTGAGACCAACTGATAATTGCTTTCCTTGGTTAGGTCTGTGAATAGCTACGTGAGGTAACATTCGCATATTTTCCTTTATATAAAATATATAGGAAAGGTCAATTGTTTTTTAATGTTTCAATTGAAGCAAATATTGAAACATGGAAATAGAGCTGGGAAGGAATGCATGAATATATTTTAGGGATTGGTGTCATTTAAATAAAAAAAATAAAGAAAATAAAAATGAATTCATTTTAAGGAACAATGAGAAAATAATTGAAAGAAGCAGCAAGAGGAATATATGAAGAAGGAAAATATATAAAGTGAGAGAAACAAATAGAAATATATATACAATAAGAAAAAAAGACAATGCTCCGAAGACGCCGAAGCAATAGAAAAGGCGAATATAAAATATAGGAAAAGATAAAGTAATGCATGCAGAAGGATTAAAATGTAGACAGAGAAATATATAGAAAAAGAGAAAGACCGAGTCAGAAAACTATAGAAAGAACGATTTAAAAAGTTAGAAAGAGAGGGAGAAAACAACAAAGAAACTGTGAGAGAAAGAGTGACAAATTGAGACGCACGCAGGCAGAAACTTATAATCAGAAATTATCGTAGAAATCGAGATGCCGAAATTGCTTAAAATAAGGAAAAAAGAGAAAGCTTTCAAGGATGGAAATTGAAAACCGGGATTTTTCTAGGGGGCTATTAACATAGAAAACAAGGACTGGGAAAAGATAAAGTAATGCATGCAGAATGATTAAAATGTAGACAGAGAAATATATAGAAAAAGAGAAAGACCGAGTCAGAAAACTATAGAAAGAACGATTTAAAAAGTTAGAAAGAGAGGGAGAAAACAACAAAGAAACTGTGAGAGAAAGAGTGACAAATTGAGACGCACGCAGGCAGAAACTTATAATTAGAAATTATCGTAGAAATCGAGATGCCGAAATTGCTTAAAATAAGGAAAAAAGAGAAAGCTTTCAAGGATGGAAATTGAAAACCGGGATTTTTTTAGGGGGCTATTAACATAGAAAACAAGGACTGGGAAAAGATAAAGTAATGCATGCAGAATGATTAAAATGTAGACAGAGAAATATATAGAAAAAGAGAAAGACCGAGTCAGAAAACTATAGAAAGAACGATTTAAAAAGTTAGAAAGAGAGGGAGAAAACAACAAAGAAACTGTGAGAGAAAGAGTGACAAATTGAGACGCACGCAGGCAGAAACTTATAATCAGAAATTATCGTAGAAATCGAGATGCCGAAATTGCTTAAAATAAGGAAAAAATAGAAAGCTTTCAAGGATGGAAATTGAAGACCGGGATTTTTTTAGGGGGCTATTAACATAGAAAACAAGGACTGGGAAAAAATAAAGTAATGCATGCAGAAGGATTAAAATGTAGACAGAGAAATATATAGAAAAAGAGAAAGACCGAGTCAGAAAACTATAGAAAGAACGATTTAAAAAGATAGAAAGAGAGGGAGAAAACAACAAAGAAACTGTGAGAGAAAGAGTGACAAATTGAGACGCACGCAGGCAGAAACTTATAATCAGAAATTATCGTAGAGATCGAGATGCCGAAATTGCTTAAAATAAGGAAAAAAGAGAAAGCTTTCAAGGATGGAAATTGAAGACCGGGATTTTTTTAGGGGGCTATTAACATAGAAAACAAGGACTGGGAAAAAATAAAGTAATGCATGCAGAAGGATTAAAATGTAGACAGAGAAATATATAGAAAAAGAGAAAGACCGAGTCAGAAAACTATAGAAAGAACGATTTAAAAAGATAGAAAGAGAGGGAGAAAACAACAAAGAAACTGTGAGAGAAAGAGTGACAAATTGAGACGCACGCAGGCAGAAACTTATAATCAGAAATTATCGTAGAAATCGAGATGCCGAAATTGCTTAAAATAAGGAAAAAATAGAAAGCTTTCAAGGATGGAAATTGAAGACCGGGATTTTTTTAGGGGGCTATTAACATAGAAAACAAGGACTGGGAAAAAATAAAGTAATGCATGCAGAAGGATTAAAATGTAGACAGAGAAATATATAGAAAAAGAGAAAGACCGAGTCAGAAAACTATAGAAAGAACGATTTAAAAAGATAGAAAGAGAGGGAGAAAACAACAAAGAAACTGCGAAAGAAAGAGTCAGTGAATTGAGACACTGGGAGACTGAAAATTATTTTGAATTTATGATAGAAATCGAAATGCCGAAATTACTTAAAATAAGGAAAGAAAGAAGAAGCTTTCAAGTATGGAGATTGAAGACTGAGATTTTTTAGGGGGTTGTTAACATAGAAAACAAGGACTGTAACCCTTGGAAATCGTTTAAATCCATAAAAAATAGACACACTACTATGATCCTTCCCCAGATATTTACGTGGCGCACGAAGAAGGAAGGATCTTTTGTGTTAGCTTGGAACTTGTGTAAGTAATCACGTCTCTATAATTGATATACATGGATATATATAAAGTTGATTATATGGGAAGGTGGCGTGTCCTTAATCAGATTCCACCCCATTTCTTGTGTATACTTTTGTGTTACTAACTCACAGCAAATTTCATCTACAAACTTTTTATTGATCCAACGTTTTAAACACATACCAATGGTAGGTGTGGCTCCAAAAACCTTCCGCCTATTGTTTTGTTGAATGTTTTATATTAGCACTGTGTCTCAAATTTTGTGTGAAATTTCGTTGATGAGTCTTGCATAGGGACCCAGTAATTAATATTGGTTAATTGTGAGCGTGGCTAAGAATAATGCTGCACATACAAATTTTTTTCGTATATCATTTATATGAGCATATTTGGGAATATTTTAATTTTAGAATCGAAAGTCCCTTATATGAAAGGTGGACGTGTCTTTTATCTGATCAACCCTTATTTCCGATGGCTTTATAATGTCCACATGCCTTTTCACATACAAAGTTGTACATAAATCTCTTATAGATCATAAGTTATTAACATGTGTTAATATTGGGCATGGCTTATAAAATATCAGTATCTCTATAGGTTTTTGAGATACACTCCTCACAATAATATTTATCTATTTGGAAACTGGTAAAACTAAATTAATTAACTATACAATGTTTAATGAATATTTTTTAGAAAATTTGCTTTAATTTTCCACTTTGTATCTCTGTTGATTCTTCAGATATACTTCTTATTAGCTAAAGAGACTTCCTGTAGAGACCATTTGCAAGTAACTGTTTATAGCTCTTCTGAGAGTTCACTCTCGACTTCTTAATTCTTAATACTAATGTTCTTACTTGACATAATAGATTAGCTCCTGGTGTCTACAGGCTTTTGAGATACACTCTTTACACGACTTATATAGAGGAAGATTAAGTTGTCTCCAACTTTTAACTAAATAAGTATGGGCATCTAGATATTCTTTCTGAACTAGAACTTTGCCATATTAAGATGTATAGAGCAACTCAAAAACTCTCGAACTCTGGGGCTCTTCTGTATAGTAAATATTTTCAAAAAAGATTTCTGTGTTTTAATTACTCCGCACACTTTCCTTATACGATTATGTGTTCTATACATGGGACCTTATCTCCTAAAAACAATACTGTGCTGATAACACTGAACACTCCTTCCAAAACTTGAAGACAAAAAAGTTCAATTACAGAATTAGTGTTTGTTTTCTAGGCAGCACATGCGCTTTTCTCTAACCTAGAATATTGAGAAAAAAAATCCATCAATTCCATCACAGCTGAAGAAACAACGTAAGATGAGAGCTGAAGTGATGTTATTTTTATTATTTCTGCTGATTTTGAGGATATTGATGTGGTCGGTGCCGCATGCCATTGACGGACACAACGATTTGACGGGCATAAAGCACCATGCATTTCGAGGTAAGTCTCTTTTGTTGAAGGGCCAATACGCTTACGCCCTGGCGGAGTATCACGCCGCCATCATTCGCGAGCCCAGTAACTATATGTTGGTGTTCGAGCGCGCTATCACCCACATGGCTTTGGGCAAGATGAAATATGCTGTGAAAGATTTCACACGGGTGCTGGAGCTGAAGCCCGAGTTTGTCGGAGCCTTCTTACAGCGCGCTACTGTGTACATGAAGATCGGTGAATACGACGAGGCCACGGAGGATCTGGAGAAAGTTCTACAGTTTGAACCGCAGAACAGCATTGCTCAAAAGTTGGCCAGCCGTATACAACCGGCGAAGAAGCTCTGGCAGCAGGCCCAAGAATTTATCGACAAAGGCGAACCAGCAAATGCCATACCCGCCCTAACCGAACTGCTCGAGTTGTCACCCTGGTGTCTTGCCATCCGCACCGTCCGCGCCAATGCCTACGTAGCGCTCAACGAGACAAATGTAGCCATCTCCGACTTTCGGTCCGTCTACAAAATGTCGCAAAATGTGGAGGGCCACCTCAAAGTCGCTCTACAACTCTACAAGGATGGCCACTACAAAATGGCGGTGGCCGAGATGCGCAACTGTCTTAAACTGCATCCGGAGCACCACGAATG
Organism: Clusia tigrina; assembly: GCA_920105625.2. Lineage (NCBI taxonomy): Eukaryota > Metazoa > Arthropoda > Insecta > Diptera > Clusiidae > Clusia > Clusia tigrina. Next base: position 190,136,281 of record OV050032.1, read on the forward strand.
TCTGCCATTGTACAAGAAACTACGCATCATCGAGAAGGAACTGGGTACCGCGAGTGCAGCTCACAAAGCGCATCAATACGGCATTTGCATCGATGCTGCGAACAAGTTGTTCCGACAGGAGCCCCTCGAACCGATGATCGTCGTGAAGGCCAAGAGTCTGCTCTGTCAGTGCTATTACAATGACAAACAGATTATTATAGCGCTACATATGTGCAATGAAGCCCTCGAAATCAAAGCCGACGATGCCCGTTCGTTATGCGTACGTGGCGCCATTTTCCTGGACATCTACTTGTACGATGAAGCCGGGGCTGATTTTGCGGCTTCGCTCAAACTGGAACCAGCACTCGGCTGCGCTATCACTGGCACACAGATTAGCCAAGATATTACGAATCAATATACGCAAAAAGACTACTACAAAATACTGGACGTGCCTCGCGACGCCGACAATGCTGACATATTGAAAGCCTACCGTAAAGCGGTGAAAATCTGGCATCCGGACAACCACGAGGGCACTCTGAAGGGCATTGCCGAAAAGAAATTCCTGGACATATACGCATCCAAATTGATGCTGACCAACCCCAGGAAGCGTCAAGAGTTCGATGCTGAACTGGAAAAAAGCGGTTAGTAAAAACTGTGAATTTCGATGCTTGAAGAAGAGAAAATAACTTTCAACACTCATAGCCGAATAATAAACTACAAACAGTTTGTACTTAATTACTGAGATTTAAGTCTTTCAAAGAAAACACACTCTTCACTTTGATAGAATTTTTATTCACATAGTCTTTATATATTTAGTCATATTTAGTTATATACATAGTCTTTATATAATTAAAATAAATTTTGCTGAATAACTAAAGAAACAACGAGTTGGGAAAGACAGAGGGGGATGAAAAGGAGGGCGCTTCACTGCCGCATAATAAACTGAAGCGCAATTGTCCGATCTCCACAAAATTAATCGCATATTTGCTAATATGCAGTGTGAGAGCTCTGCTATTGCTGCTCGTAACACTGCCACAATTCGCCTTGATCCTAATTTTCTCACAGCTACTTCTCTTCCTTGTATTCAAGAAGCTTTTCTATTCTGAATTTAAAGAATTGTCCGTAACCTCATCGTACTTCCTCGTCTGAACCATATTCTTCATTAAAGCTTAATTCTCCATATATTTAAATTTCTTTCCTTCATAATATTCATTATTATCTTACCCTGAATCCTTTGTAAAAAAAACCCCTCTTCTTAATCTGGCCTATTGTGAAGGCGCCCCACTCTTTCCTCAATAAGATAGCAATAAATGTCCCACAGAAGTATCCACATTTCTTTAACTATCTCGAATAGGAGAATGAGTTAATGAAATGGATCCAAGATCCTTCTTTCACATAAGCAAAGTTTAATTTCTCATAAACAGAATCTTTCAAATTATACTCCCAACAATATCTTTCTTCTACTCTTTACATATATGTAACTCCTAATAAATTACCAGTCTTCCAACGACTTCTCCAGCTCTCTCTTTTTAGGATGTTTTTAATTTTCGTTGTTTGATCTTTTTTAGGAATCACTACTTACAGCTCTTTTCCTAGAAAGTTCACATCATCATAGAAGAATGACTTAAAGAAATAGATCCAAGATCCTTCTTTCACATAAGCAAAATTTAATTTCTCATAAACAGAATCTTTCAAATTGTACTCCCAACAATATCTTTTTTCTATTCTTTACATCTATGTAACTCCTAATAAAACACCAGTTTTCCAAACTACTTCTCCATCTCTCTCTTTTTTAGTTTGTTTTTAATTTTCGTTGTTTGATCTTGTTGTGGAATCACTATTCACAGCACTTTTCCTAGAAAGTTCACGGTTAAAAGATTCTGTTCCATATACTCACACATATACTTGTTCTAATCAATACTTATAGATATATGTATATCTCCGAATAAATAATCGGGTTCCGTGTCATTTGTCTACGTCCCTTTTTATCATCTGTTTTTCATTTGTTCAACTAAACTGAGCCATAAACCGTTCCTCCTTTGTGTATCTTGACCATCTTACATATGCTCCACAGCTTAGCTGATCCGATTGTTTTCTCCTTTAACTTAATTTTGTTATTTGACTTCATTGGTTTATTCATAATATATTTGGTCTTCGTTTTTCACCGAGTTCATTTCAGTAAGCAACTTAAATAGTTCTTCCTTTTTTAATTATATTCCTTCACATATTCAAGGCCTTCCTATATTTAAGTCTGTACTTAACTTCCTTATTGTCTTTCACTTAGGAATCCATGATTATATATGTACATTATACTTCTACCACATCAGCATTTTTATTGCTCCCTTCTGTGCTTTATTTAACAAATTTATTTACTTTCCGCTCTTTCTTCATTTTCCTGCTGTTCATTATACATTTTTTCCTCCCAGTCCGAATAATACTTCTAAATATCCTTTTTTTCTATAATAAATTTACCCTCTCAACTTCCTTCTTATTTTGGTAAATCTACCATTTTTTCACGTTATAATGGAAAATGTTTAATAATAGTTTAATTAACAGATTCCTTTATGAATTGCTCTCCCACTTCTAGTTAAGTAACAGTTGAAATATAAGCATATATAAAAATGGGGTCTGATAGTATAGGGAGCATTATTCCTGATCAACTATATTTCCTCTCATTTCTTCTATTGCTATCCATTAAATCTATTTCTATGTCGAACTCGTCTGGTTAATGAATTCTCTTCTAGTTTTTAACAAGTTTGTTCTTATTCATCTTTGTTTCCCCCAATTACTATGTTTCTGTTGCTCCAGTTCTTTCTAGATTAGCTCCGCTAATTTATCTACTAATTAGTGTTCTCCTCTCTTCATTCCGTCTTCTAATTCTGATAATTTTTAAGCAGTTCGGTGGGTGTTGGTTGTTTTCCTTCAAGCCAGTTCGTTGGTATATTTTATTATATGATATTCCATAATTTCTTCACTGGATCATTATATTCTTTCTTAATCAATACTCTTCTGGTATTCTTCAACATGCTGTTATTCTTTACTACTTTCCTTCTTCTCTTCATTAGATATTGTTTCTACTTTGGAGTACTTTCCTTCTTCTTTACATCACTTGTTTCTTCTATTCTACAGTATATCCCTTCATCTTTTATTTATATACGGAGAAGTCCTAATAAAAAATGTTTCTTAATATATTTCCACAGTTTATTTCATTAGTTGGGTGCTCCTCTTATTTACCTTTTACCTTGTATTGAGAGTCCCTTCCATTCATAATAAAAATACTTCTTTTCCTCTTTCAAAGAATTCCTCTGGTGTGATTTCCAGCGCAATACAATAAAGCAAGATAAGGCAACGCAAGGTCACAGTCAGATAAAGTGCCAGCCAGACGATGCAGTACTGAAATGGTTCCTAAATATATACGCAGATCGATCCATAAAGCTCACAGACTCACTCACACATGCACACGTAATGTCGGCAGACGCTGGGAACTGCAACTAATGTCGATACGTGTGTTGCTTGCTTGTCTATCCGCCTCCCTCCCTCCCTCCGAGCCTTCGCAAAGAAGTCTGCACGCATTTTGTTGCGGTTTGCTTTCGCTTGGATTGCTGTACAAAGGCGCGAGCAAGTGCATCCAACTGGCAGACAGCAGCGCAGTAGTACGTGAAATTACAAGCAAACTTTGTAAAAGTACTGCAACAGCACCAACAAAACAAAAGAAAGAAAATCTGCAAAAAATTATAGCTTCGAAAAATCCAGGGAACAGCACGTTTCTGAATACTCACACTCGCACACGCACTCAGCAAACCGCAGTTGCCGACTCACTCCGCTGGCGCAGTTCTTTGGAATCAGAGTTGCAGACTCCTCACACTTGGCGCACGCAATTATTGCGATTTGGCTTTGCGATTGCTTCCACATAAATTATTATATGAGTTTTTGTTGTTGTTGCTATTTTTGTTTTGCGCAAAGTTGGCGTTGTTGTTGTTGTATAATCCATCAAAAATTTTGTATGTTTCTTTTTTGGATTTAGCCACTTTTCTGTCGTCGAAACACACTTCATTTGGGTGCTACCTAAATGCGAACACACTCCACACGGATTCCCACACTGAACACATTACGTGGTGAGTATAAAGCGAGTACAAGCAACATGAAGTAGGCGGTGATGTAACACGCCCTCAATTTGCAACTGATTTCGCTAGCATATGCCAATTAGCCGTGGAACATGACACAGTCTGACATAAAATGGGCTCAATGAAATTTTTTAGGACGACATTTTTTAAATAAGCTAAAAATGCACTAAAAAGTTATGCAAATGATAATAAGTAGGCGTGTCACATCTTGTTTCATCTTACCATTTGTATTTACTATAAAAATCAGTTTAAAGATATGCATCATATTCTATTAAGGACCCTTAAATTATAAAAAGCGAAGGAAAATTATAAATAGAGTGGCTGATAAGTAGGCGTGATACTCCCATTTTTGTATATAAGTTGTGAATATATGTGAATAATGGGCGTTACCGTTTATGTGTTCCGACCATATTAACATAAATACATACCTATATCTTTAAATCATTGGAGCGGGTCTGTGGTCATTTAAAGAAAGATATCCAGATTTGCATATATACAATAGAATTGGGCGTGTTCTTTCTCTGATTCTCTTTAAAAGTCAAGGCAGTGTTTATGGCTATTTTCATTAACATATCTATCAATTGATTTCCAATTCAGAAACTGATTGATTCAAATTCAAATAAAATACTTTAAAAGAGTCGAAACTTTTCCATATTTTTTATATTTTCCAAGCCCACTTTTCTCATATATTATGTAGATTTATATAATTACAACCAGAGAATACAGAGAAAAGAAACTCAAACGTCAAACAGCAAAGCAGCCAAATAAAGCAGACGGACGTTGTACATGAATCCACTCAAAACGTGGTGAATCCACTCAAAACGTGGTGAATCCACTCAAAACGTGGTGAATCCACACAAAAATCGTGGTGAATCCACTCAAAACGGGGTGAATCCACTCAAAATCGTGGTGAATCCACTCAAAATCGTGGTGTATCTGCAACGGGCGCTGTCAAGGAAAAAGGCTTTCTTTTCTCTGTGTTCTCGTGTTAGAACTTCCTTGAATATTATTCTTACTCAAAATGTCCGACGTCATTTTATTGAAAAAGTGTTGGATTTGGGCAGGCCATTAAAAGAATAAAGACGTCAAAATTATGTGACTACATAGTATCTTCGTGATTCATAATTAAACAAGAATAAACGCAAAAACAATATTTGAAGATCATTGGTGGTGAACCATTACGGAGAGGACCTTATTGATAACTCATTAATGAAAAGTAAGTAACCAAAGGACATAAATTATGATTCAAAAACAACGCGTAAAAAAGGCGAAATATACAACGAGGCATAAATAACAAGTCATAAACAACGAGTCATAAACAACAAGTCATAACCAAGAAATTGTAAATTTTCTAATTATAACATAAATAAAAATGATATGCGTCGTACTGATGACTTTGCAGTTGCAATAACTCTATAGCAATGCTATAAGCCATTAGTGAAACTATATTAGTGATCAGAGATAAATCAAAAGTCATTATGGGAAGTTCATGTGTGGTAAGTAAAAACGTTTTTAATCGCTCGTTTGTTAACTTTTTTGCATACAACTTCATATACCAACAATTTCAGGAAAGAAATTTCATCAACGATTTGGAAATCGTGTTACGAAAATTAGTTCGAATACAGGGCAAGTAACAGAATGATTAGATTAAGTTACAGAATGATAAATATATAATAACCAAATGGATACGAAACCTAATATTATGTGGGAAGTTTCGTTCATAAAGTAGGTGGGCATGACAGATGAAATACTACGCTCACATTTCACGGGAGTTTTTCACACCAATTCTACGTCTGTGAATCAAATTGTGTTCCAAATTTTTGTATACTCAATTAGTGCATATCTGTATGCCAAAAGTAGACGTGGGATTTGAGTTGACTCCGCCCATTTTTATTATAGTTTTATGGAACTTCTGTGATGTGTTCTATGATCTTATAAAGGGCTTCAGTCATGAAATTGTTTGAATTATCGGCGTGGGAGTAGGGGGTTAACTTTTAGCACACCGGCTAATATCGACTCAAAGTACATTAATAGGCAAGTTTATCATTACCTCATAACCAAAGGCTGTAGCTGAGGTTGCTTTAAGTGAGTTTAGAGTAGTTTTATATATGAGAAATAGGCGTGCCTCTAAATGCACCCATTTCTTGTATAATACTTTATTCTATAAAAATGCTTCAGATCAAACTTCGTTTAAAAATCTTGTAAAATTTCGTAAGCTACGAATATGTATAATGATGGGCATGTACACGAGTATTTGCCACAGACTCTAATATGGCCCATTTATGCGTCACTAACTGGCAACTTCCGCCAACACCATTATGATAACCAACTCCAGCGTAAGAGGCCCTCAATTGGTACAAATTCAACCTTCCCCTGTACACCGTAAGCACTGGAATACACATCGTACCGGTGCAATGGTCAAAACAAGGAGCCACTGGGGGGTGATTTTATTGGGAATTGTATCCAACACTTTGCTTTTCCAAAGTTCCACACCACCTTGCCACAAGGTTCGACAAAAACTAATCTCGATCACTTACACAAAAATCAAAAGTAGAAAATAAAAAAAATCTACAATAACGAATTCAAATTTATAGGACTCCAATTATTCAACCAAATAAAATTTTATAAAAATTTAAATTAATTTTTTCCGTTTTTGCGTTCAGCATTTTATCCTTAAAAAAAAAACGAAATTAATTTAATTTAATTCAATTAAAAATGAGCGGCTTGAATAAGAATCGTTTCGCACATGCGAGCTTGTTCACAAATGCAGCCTACAAAATTCTCAAAGGGTACAAAATTTTTGGTGCACGTGGCTACGACACCGTTAGCGCTTATAAACTGTTCGATGAGCAGCGTCGTCGCAATTACCGCATGCAGCAGATGGCGCGTAGCCCACCGCCAGCTGCTGTATCAGTAGCGGCCGCCGCAGGAATGCCATCGCACAAGGATTTCGGCATGAATCCGTCGATGACCAGGGTCATCACTCCGCCGCGCAACGAGAAGATGGTGAAGAGCTTGAAGCACGCCAAGGAGGCGAAAGCCATACGGGAGCTCCTACAGGGTGAACTGATGCCGGTGGATAGTAGTGTCAAGCATCGCATATCGGTTAAGCGTATCAAGCCGGTCTTACCAAAGCAGCCGGTACCGACTGCAGTTACTACAAAGGCGGCGGCAGCCCTACAACCGGTCCCCGCCGCCCCCCAACCACAATTTCCGATCATACAACAGATAACACCAACCATCCGAGCTCTGATGAAGGCTCGCAAGAAGTACTAAGCACACTACACAGAGGACAATGGAGAAAATGGGTGTGTGCCGCAGAAAAGGAGCGCGAGTGACGTGACCACGTGCATGGAGTAAAAATTTTCAGTTTTCATTGTTTGTCACTGTCATCAAATAAAGATAAAAGTTCAGTTTGATAGAAAATTTTTTATATTCATTTTCATTTTCAGTTTTTGGGGGCTGAGAAGTTCTTTTGAGACAAGTCGACCTGGACTGCGGGGTTTCAGATCTACGGAAGGCCAATTATACCGAAATTAGTAACTAGCAAAAATTAGAAGAAAGGTCTCCCACACAACCAAGCAGAACTGCCCCTGAGCTGAGAGAAGCGAAAAATTATGAGCTTCATCGTAGAGGGAGAGGGTAGGTTATATGACCACAGAAGCGGTTAGTCTATGTGGTCCAAGGATACATGACACTGCTTTTATCGGCCAAGGAAAGGAAAGGAAGGAAGGAAACTGGCGTCATAAGTTGCTCTGATTTTAAGCGAAATCTTAGATCCAGGTTTCGCTTAAAATCAGAGCAACTTGTTGTGGCAAGAGAGGTTGAAAATGTATTCTATCGGAGCTAGTAACACCACATACGATTCAGAATTTTAGTTATTGAATATGTGGTCTCAATATATGCTTGGTCATTTTAGTTTCAAGATGAGATAGTGGATGAACCCTTCCGGACCTGCTTTGGTTAAAGGATTATATTGAATAAGGAAAACTTGCTACGCGTTTATATTATATTTAGAAGTGGGTGCAAGGGATGAATCTCAGAACTCATAGCATGACGTTCGTAGTTTGCAACCAACAGGCCGATATATGACCAGACCAGCATAAAGTACTCTTCAAACGTGAGAGACTTGTTACAACAACAAAAATAATTGAGACGTGAGAATCTTGCTCCATCAAAGACTGCGGTGCCGGAGGTCTCAGGACGTTGGAGACCTGTTCCAATAAACATGTTCTACCAAGTCCTCTGCCCACATACCCATAACGGAAGTGTTCTCTACACATAGAGACGAGGGTGCCGATTGTGCAATTCAATTTTGCTATTGCATAAATCTTGTGTTGTTCCATAGTCCACGTGTTCCTCTGGATGAACAATGCTTTTGGTATGTTATTTAATATTTTGTTGAACTTTTAATGATTTTACCACAATTGCATTTCTTGGTGAAGGAACAATTCCAACCGACAATGAGCCAAACTCAATAACAGTTGTGGCAAGCAGCATGCTATGCAGTTGCTCTCTCCCTGGTGTTTGATCGGACTGATTGGCTGGCGAAAGTGGTGGCAAGTGAGCGCGCTCAACCGGCTCACACGACAGGTAGACAAGCAGTGAGCCAGGCCCGCAGCTAGGAAAGTCGGCGAGCGGCACTTGCAACAGGTACTGAATGTGAGTATGTAGGTGTGTTTGTGTGTGTACGTTCGAATAGATTCAGTTGCAGTACAGTTGATGATTTCTTCTCTTTTGCTTTGCAGTTTTCTGTTGCGATCGCTCTGACTGCCACCAATGGTAGTGCAGCAAGCAGCCAGGTTCATTGGGAAATTGTTTCCATGTGATTTCGTTTTCGTCGTGATCATTTTGACCGACCGCAGAGGAGAGTTCACTTTCAGTGTTATGGGAAACTTCATTTTCTACTTTCCGGCTGGGCTGACGACGGTGGCATTGGCACCATTTGTGGGTAAGTTCATAAAATAGCCTGCTGTGAGTCTGTGTGTGTATGTCTGTGGCCAATCGCTAAAGGCAGGCACAGGGAATGTTAGCGAAGTAAATGGATAATTTTGTTCCTACTTCTATGAAGGGCTATATGCAAATGTTGTGCTGTTTCTGTTACCTGGACTTATGTTAAGAGGGCAATTTAAAGGGCGTATTCTAGTTATATGTCCTTCTTATACTGAACAGGGCTCAACCGATGAATGAAGAAGCCTTTTTATATTGTTCCCTTCTACTTTCCGACCCAGAGAATACGCTAGGTCCATATAAATGAGCGGCGGCGTATACAAACATTATGAGTAGAGCTTTGGTATAAGAAAATAGAATAACTCTGCCTAATTTATAAGGAGAAAACGATTTATACCATTTGCTATTATAGAGTATATAATGCTTTTTCCATACACCTTGTACAAAAGACTGACGTAAGAGAAAATTCTGAGAAATATCCATCTTTTGGGCCACCTCCTTCGTTCTGTTTTTTCACTGTGGATATAAAATTCTACTTTAAACTTTTTTCATGTTGTGTTTCCCACATTTGAGTTCGCTCGTATATCCACTATGTTGGCTTCATTCTGGGTCTCACAATATGCAACTGGAAAATTATTCATACTTCCAAAGATTTACACTGTCTTACCGACTTGTCTAATTCTATGTTTTAGGGCCATTATTACTCCTTCCAAAAATCCTTTCTTTGTACTCTGGATCCTCGTCAGAAACCTTTGAAAATTTGTTACTACACTCAACCCCCCCAAAAATGGTATTGCCACTCTGTTATTCCCAGCATGTCTTTATTGCTGCTTTAAAGAGCTCTTTCAATTTACGAGCACCGGCGACAATGCCATCGCCCAAGAACTCCTGCCGTACGAAATATTTCACTATTCTTCATTAAAGTCGCATAAATTTTTGGCATCGCTGATTTGTTGTTGTAGTTGTTGCTTGTGTTGTTGTTGTTGGTGCTGGTGCTGTTGGTGCTGCTGGTGCTGTTGGTGGCAGCGGTGCTGTTCCTGTAAATTTAATTTCCGAACATCTGTAGCAATGCATCAATAAATTTCCCGAGCAATTCCGCGAACATAAGGACGGAGGTAGAGTTGCTGTGTGTACGTGTGTGTGGGGGGGGGGGGGGTATGGGTGGGTGCGCCATGTGCTTGAGTAACGTATGTGTATGTGTGTGCTGTATGTGTGTGTACTCATTTCTTTGTCACTTGAAAATTGAAATCAAGAATTTTAATATGAATAATTTCTCGTAACGGAATTCACGTAAATCAAACCCGTACATATGAGGATATGCGACGGTGTTCGGCTTCGACGGCAACCCCCCGTCCCCCGCGGTAGGATTTATGCACTGTTTCCCTGGTAGATTCGTGCTGGCTGCACAGTGGAGGCATGTCGCCAATGTCGTCGTCGCCGCGATCGTCGTCATCATCGCTGTTGGATTTCGCCAACGTGTGCCGCCAGTCTTTGCCTCCTTTGTATTTATATATTTGCATAGGTGTGCGTAAGCAAGTGCATGTGCATGGCCGTGAGTGTTCGGTGTATGTGTGTGTGTGTGTGTTGGTGCGTATGCAAGTCAGTCTGTCTGCTGCTGAGCCGGCGCTACACTTGAGCTCATATTCACAATGTTGACATTTTTTTGTGGTGGACTATTTGCCGCTGCGCTGACTTGCCTGGAACTTTGCGAGGGTGTTGGGGTTGCTGATGCCAATGCCGATGGTGATGCTCTTGCTGAAGGTGTGGTTGAGGGTGATGGAGAGGCTGGTAAGGCATGTGTGACTTCGGTTGTTGTTGGGGAATATGAAACCAAAGGAATTATTGTGGTGTTCCTTAATGCTGCTACCCCTTTCAGTGCGTTCGTGCATTCTTTTGGCTTTTGGAGTTGTTTTCGCTGCCACCATGTGTTGCACATACACACACTCTCCCATACACTTAGCCACACTCACACACAGACACACATGTACATTCTTACATTCATAGTCACACAGATACGGTACGTTTCCTACATAAAAAATTAATTCATCTTTCACTTTTGTTCTGCTTGAACGAAATTGCGAAATTATTTCGCTTCCTCATTTCATTGAAGTCTTTCGTTTTCGTTTTTGTTTTGGTTTTTTATTCCCTTTTGTTGCTACTTCTACTTATGAGTGGCGTTGTTCTGCTCGTATTTAAATAACAAAAAAAAGCAGGGTTACGATTTGTACTTGGCGTCAATATTTTTTCAGAAATGTTTCTTTCAACTTTGTAGCACATGCATTAAAGCAGAGCTCGTAATGCAATCAGTGTCTAGACACCAAATCCAAATGTATGTATTTAACTTGCACACATATTTCCATACGAGTATATACAGACATACCAGAATGTTGTGCAACTTTATTTGCCGGTATTAAAAAGATACTGATTAGCAGGATACCGACATCTGTCGAGTGCGACTGGTGTAGCTGCTCCCAGGTACCCCCAATTTGCCAGTAACATAGCGGAAATACTGCTAGCATCTCATTTGACGAATTCGAGTAAGTCCCTCTGTAGGGAAAAAGGCCGATTTATCCCCAAATCCTCTTTCAAGCAAATAATTCTCCTATAAACATTTGTTCATAAAGAATTTTGCCATTTAATGAATTTTTGCTCAAATAAATAATGGATCAATTAAGTGTCCGCAGGAATAACACCGGATCATATGGGTGCTACTTTATATATGTACATGTGCAGCTTCTGAATCTCCCAACTTTCCTGCCAATGATCTCTGAACTGAATTGATTCCGGAGCTACCACTGAGTACTGACCAAATTCTGGTGTGAATAACGCAACAGGTACTAAAATTCCTTAATTAAGAATTGTGTGTCTATAACCAAATAAGGGAAGGACATATCAACTCGTGTTAGTCTTCAATAAAAGACAACATCAAACCACTCAGGAGAAGGCTAAGATCTACTACGACAAACTCATTATCCCCAGGGAAATTTATCAAACTACGTGGCATAAACCTGGGCTTTATTTGATCCAAAAACCTTAATACTAAATATGACTCTTTGTAGGAAAGATTTGAACATAGCAAAATTCTGCATGAAGGTGGCCTGGCAGTTGATATATTACGCTCATATTGAGTACTGAGGTGACAATTTCATTGTTTAAATATAAATGTCGCCTACAATGATCACTAAGTTTCACACTTCAATTTTTAGCCATTATGGAAAGTTCTGTTCAAAAGTCTTGTGTACACCGCGAGTTACATATGTACACAAATCAATCTGCACTAACGGAGTAGTCCCCCTTCTTCCCTCTTACAAGGTAAAAGGCGTAAAAATTATTTTAGAGCATATAAAGACAGTTTTATTCTGAGTAAACACTATAGGAGAGCATTTTTCTACATCCAGGTGTCCACTCAGGGAGTAGTTTTATACCTCCTCCCCTTCCGAAAAAAAATCGACATTGTTCTTTAAACAAAATAAATATGTATCTGAGAATACGTGAACTCAAACTAAAGACATTATACTACTTCGTGAAATTGCCGATGATTTTCCAATGTGGTTGCCATACACTTCAATATGTTGATTCTCACTCAAGCGAGAAATGAAAGGGCTTTCTGTATATTGTCTTTGCTCAAACTATAGAAAACTCACTCCGATATTTGTTTATGAGTGGGTACCTGGCTCCATTACTTGAATACGTATGTATGTATGGATATGCAAAGGACAAATATTCCCTTGTAGTTGCTATACAGGCTTTACAGAGTACGTAAGCATAAAAAGTGGCCAGCGAGCTAATTTACTTGTTGGTAGGAGCAGCGATTAAAGTGATATAATAGTAGAATTGCGACTTCCAAGACTGATCTGGTAAATTACTATCAGAGTGCATTGAAGCTTGGAAATTGCAGCAGTGAACTGCGTTGGGTAAGACCAGTTTGTGTTTGTACATTTAGTCCGTTTAAATTAAATATTCTTCTAGGATCTTCTCTCATGGGTCACTTGAAATAATATTGTTATTATATCTTCAACCATAATAATGACCGCAATGGGGTGTATCACCACCAGATTTTAACATTATAACCTCAGAGGAGAAACCCTCAAGTCATGGAAGAACCCTGAAAATCAGGAATGAATCGAGTGATTCATGAAAATAATGCCCCATCATATTGATATCGCCCAGGCATTGAGCATCTTAGTTGAAGCCTAACACTAACCTAACGGTGGGTCCGTTTGACCCCAGTCAACTTTCGCTGCGACTGCAGATCACTTCCATGAAATGCGTATATTTCGTGGACAACTTCTTCGATGGGGAAACAAAAGAATGTTAAACTGTTTCCAGTTCAATGGCATTTTAGTCACTATTAAAATTGAAATTTTTATTTCATAAGCTGCAAAGGTGGGCGGGTATGAGAGGCGTCCGGCCGCGGCAATGGCATCCAAGCGTCTCTGCTTTAAGGAAGTTTAATCCTTACGAGCATAAATCATTCGAGAAAAAAATTAAAAGTACAAAATGAAATAAAAACATATAAATTGAATTTCAGCCAAAATGTTGATGGGTTATAATATGCGTCGTTGCTGCAATCCTTCAGTGCAGGAACAACAAAAATATCCGCTAAGCTACAAAAGGCCGCATACGCCCGCAAATGTGGTGCGTGTCTGGTCGGTTGGGGCGCAGAGCTGGCGACTGGCGGATTTACTGATTTACTTCAACTGTGCTGCGTATGCGTCTTCTGCGTTTGCTGCATTTGACAGGCCGCCGGACTGGCAGGCTTGCATAACAACAACAGCAACTTCAAATGCAATACAGATTTTTATTAATGATCCTTTTAGGATTTTGCGTGGTAACGCGTCATAATTCATTTCGCTCGTAAAGCACACACTCACAACTTCTTTTGCACAGATTGTGTCAGTAATTTTTGTATGTATTTATTTTTTTAAATTTATTTATTTTTTGCTAAAGATACCCAGCAACAACAACAATAACAACATGTGCTGATGATGTTGCTGATCTTTGTTTTTCCTTTTTCAGTTATTAAGACTGTTTTAATTTCCTGTGCCCATGGCTCTTTCGCAACTGGCGCACTCCCTCACACACTTAACCGCGATCAGTTAATGGTGGAATATAAGGTGCCGGACGCCCGAGTATGTTTACTGGATTATACCCTCTGCTCTATGAATAAATAAGGAGGCAACTGCTCAGACCTATGAAAAAAATGAGCAGAAGTTTTCTATTTCTACTATTACAATGTCACAATGCAATCCGCTTTTAATTTGTTAGAACTATTTTAGAAGACATATGTAGTTATACGTTCATAACACTCTCATCGCTGCTACTACCAAGTCACAACTTAACTCGTGATGAGCCATATAAAAATGTTGTAAGCATTTCTACTGTGATCGAGAGCATTCGAAACTTTTGGATAGTGCTATCAATTATTGGAATTAATATCATCATTGGTGGATCATCATTGGTGGTTCATCATTGATGGCTCATCATTGATGGCTCATCATTTATGTCCCATAATATGATATGAAGAGACAATAGCATTAATGGCTTCATATATGGATATAGTATTAGGTAGACAGAGATTCTGAGTGGATTCACCACGATTCTGAGTGGATACATGTACAATGTCGGTCTGCTTTATTTCGCTGTTTTGCCATTTGAAGTTTAAATTTCTTTTCGCTGTATTCTCCGCTAACAACACACACAAAGCCGCTCTCTTGTTCTGTCATCGCCATTTCCCAATCCACATCGTAAAGAGAGAGAAAGGGTAAAAGATGTTCTCTTAAGAAATAAGTCGTCCATATATATTCTAACTGAAAAATGCTGAAAAGTCTTCCTTCGGCGCTTAAATATCTTTATTAGCCACTCTCTGACTACATCCTCGCACTTTCACCATACTCTCTGCATATGTCCGATACCTTGTCTTCCACGATGAGTGAGGTCACGTCCAAAAGGGCTCGTTTTCGGTATGGCTCTAAGTAAATAAACAGACCAACGGGACGGACAGGCGAAAAGTTGCGCACACATGCCACGGTGTCGTGTCAGAGGCACTGCTCGCGGGCTGTGTCTGGTTCCCAATCCGCGTCTCGCTTTTGATACTTGCGAACTTGACTTTTTCTTGTTATCTTTTGTTTGTATTTGTGAGATTTTTATTCTGCCTTTGCCGTGTGTTTTTGCAAATAAATTTCAAAGTCAAGATTAAAATTTTGACACTAAATTTTTTTTGGTTTGGGACCAAATCTCTCCGCGTCCATAGCGGCGGTTAAAGGGCAATTAATTTTCTTCTACGGTCGCTGTCATGTGTTATTATTGCTTTTGTTATAGTTGTGTTGTTTTTGCAGTTGTTGTTGTTGTTGTTGTTGTTGTCTCTTTTATTATTAACCACAATTTCTTAGAATTTTCGCAGCGTGCTTCGGCAGCCTAGTTTGTGATTTGATACAAGTTGCTTTGTGTTTCGTTGATTTCAATATGGAAATAAATTGACACAACGCAGCTGTGATGTGCGGAATTGGGGCAGAAGCAGAGCTGGGAGAAGCGCTTGGACTTGTGTCTACTTTACGATCGGTTAAGTAAATTTTATTAGCTGGGCAGACATTGTGTTCGGATTTGGCAATTAATATTGACAACAACAACAACTTTGAATATTGTTAAAATATTTCATAAATGACTCAGGCTCGTTTTAAGCGGAAGTCTGGGGCTGTCTGCAGCAGATTTGCGTGAATGCACACAATCGATCAAAAGCGGGGTAACTGTACAAGGCTGTGGATAGATTAATTGGATGGGATCTGTATCTGGATCTGGTGGGTAAGTCAATCGAATAATTACCCTAAAATTGTGTTCCTTCCCTTCCAATGGGAATACATATTCGCATTATATAAAATCAGTGAGTTAACTTTTTTGGGTTAATTCTCTTTTTTTGGTTATCGTTTTATTTACACTAGTTGGCTTTTTATCTTCCTAACTAATCACAGACCACAATTACTAGCAGCAAAAAAAAAAAAAAAACTAAGTGAGAAAAATTGAGAGCAATAGTGAAAAGTTGGAAGAGAAATGGAATCTGATTCCACTTAGTTCAAAACTCTTCCGTTTCCAATCGGTTTGGTGTAATAATTACAAGGTACACTCTACCAGCGAATTTCAGAGAGAAAGTGCTTTATTTCAGAGAGAAAGTGCTTTATTTAATCTGTTATTATATTCTCATGATCAGGAGTGGAGTTTTAATAAATTTCTCCCACTCCTATTGCACAATAACATTGTTTATCTTCTTCTCTCAGTAGTTTCAGAATATCACCAATACCCTACAAATGCTGTCTAGAGTCAAAACTTTGCAACTCGTTCATTGGTAATCTAATCAGACGATAAAACCCAGAGAAATACTCTATCATCATAATTTGTTTCAGTGTAACAGCGTAACTTGCGAACTAAGATAACCGTCTCCGAACAACAGAATCGTGGCCAATGCAGGAGAGTCATGTGCTTGAATATTTAATGCTCTTTCAGGATTAATATATGTGGATTATCCTTTCTACCTGAACTAATGAAATCCTTCTTCCTTACAGATTACAGACTTTATTAGAGTTGTGGACTAAGAGCTGTTCAACATCTATAAAAGTAACTGAAATTAATCAGGCGTCTATTCAGTGATATAAATATCAATGGAAGTGAAATATGCTCACGGATCAGGTACATAACACTATTCCGATATATATGCATACTACCCTTATATATGTATATGAACATTACTCCTATGTGTATATATGTATGTGTAAAAGATGGGTTAAGTCTTAGTTTTGATGAATATACAATCCCTCAAATTTACACTAGTCCGGTCTGCTCCAATACAAGTCTCTTTTATCTGTCTGTACTACGATCAGTTCATCTCCAAGATATAAATTTTACATTTCAGTATGGGAATATCCATACAGATATCTCAGTAATTGTTGTGGATAAAATGCTTCCCATTAGTTTGTCTCCATACAGTGCTCTGGATGTTTGCTTCGGAGAATCTTCCTTACACTAATTAATCATTATTTTCCCCCGCTCTTTTGATACAATTATCACTCCTATCATGAATATTTCCTCGGATTTGAACTTGATTTTATTCGTGAATATTCTCATTATAATGTTATTGGTAAACTATCTAAATTCATATCTCGCTCTCTTACTGTATCTTTCTTGTTATCTCTGCTTATCTCTCGTTACCTCTCTGTATACATCACTCTATATATCTCTCAATATATGTCTCTATATAACTCACAATATATATATCTTTATATATCTTCTTATATACCTCTTTATCTATCTCTTTTCTCTGTTTTTTTCTCTATTTCTTAAATATCTATTTCTTGCTCTCTTTCTCTATACCCTATATTGATCTTTTTTATTTCTCTTTATTATTTTCTCTGCCTCTGTTCTATGTTTTTCTCTATCTTTTTGTCTCTCTCTCCATATTTTTATCTCTATATATATTTTTGTCTCTCTCTCTCCATATTTTTTTCTCTCTATAAATTTTTTCCCTCTCTTTATTTTTGCCTCTCTCTATATTCTTTTCTCTCACTATATTTTTGTCTCTCGCTATATTCTTTTCTCTCACTATATTTTTGGCTCTCTATATATCTTTGTGGCTCTCTCTCTCTCTTTCTATATTTTTGTCTCTCTCTTTATTTTTGTCTCTCACTCTATTTTTTTGTCTCTCTATATATCTCTCTATATATCTAGCTATATATCTCTCTATATATCTCTTTCTATATTTTTGTCTCTCCTTATTTTTGTCTCTCGCTCAAAATTTTTGTCTTTCTATATATCTTTGTGGGTCTCTCTCTCTCTTTCTATGTTTTTGTCTCTCTCACTATATATATATATATTTTATTTGTCTCTCTATATTTTGGCCCTGTCTCTGTTTCTCTCTCTATATCTTTTTATCTTATTTATTCTTTATCTGTTAACTCTTTTCTCCATATTTGTGTCTCTTTATCTGTTTCTTTTTCAATATATTTCTCTCTTCTATCTCTTTCTAACTCCATCTCTCATTCTAACGCTATTTAACTTTTTATGTCTCTATCTCTCTCTTTCTCTCATTCTTACTCTATCTAAAGCAATCTCTCTGTTTCTCTCCTTCTTACTCTATCTAATCTCTCTCCCCTTCTAACTCTATTTAACTCTATCTCTCTATATTTTTTTAACTCTATCTAACTATATATCCAAACTCTATGTCTCTCGTTCCTTTAAACTCGGTCTCTCTCTCCTTTTAATTCTACCTCTCACCTTCTAATTCTATCTCTCACCTTCTAACTCTATCTCTCTCCTTCTAACTCTACTTAACTCTATCTCTCTCTCGTTCCTTTTGTGTTTCTTTTAATAGATTAGCTGAACTAACCCATTCTATTCGGCCTCTACAAACTGCGCAGGAGTAGATTATGGCCTCCATATGGACCTCGTAATTTTCCCTTTATCTCTTTCTACTCCTTCCTCTCTTTATTATCTTTTATTTTACTAATCATAGTTACTCCGCTTGCATTTATGATTAAGGCTGTTCATTTTCGATTGATTTCTAAGTGCCCCACGCGGTTCCTGTCGTCCCTACTGCACCTTCCCCTTAAGTGGAGCATGTTGTATGTGAATTCATTATCTATTCAGTTAAATGTTTTCCCATACAAATTTTTGATTGTGTTTTGGATAAATATTAAATTTTATTTCATTACAATTTCAATTTCCGATTAAGTTAATTTCACCTCATTAAACACAGCGGCGTCATTGCGAACCCCCACACCCACTATCCAGCCGGCCCCCTGTCCTGGGCCATTTTCGGAAAGCGTATATCAAATAAAATTTATAACTTGAAAATGCAAAATAAATTAACGCAATGCAATTGCAGTGTCGGCAGAGTCTGACTACGTGGATGGTGTGTGACCATCATGGGTGGTTGGTTGTTTGGTTGTTGGGTTGTTTGGTTGTTCGGCTGGTCGGCTGACGGTGGCTTGTGAGAAAGTGAGCAAAGGAGACGCTGGACTGTACTCAACGGCACTGAATTTGGCCCTGACTGGAGGACTGACGGCTTGGTTGTTGGTGTGTATGTATGATATATATATGTGTGTGTGTGAGGTCACTAACATGGGGGGTGGTGGGTGTGGCCAGTGTTGAAGTGCACTAAAATGCATTCTATGAATGTGCCTGTTTGTTTGCTTGTTGTTTGTTTGGTTGGTTGGGCGGACGGGTAGTTCAGCCCCCTCCACCGGGCGACACTCACTGTTTTTGCTGGTAATTTATTTATATTTACACTACGCTTAAAAGTAGACAACATTTCAATATTTTAAGCGTTTCCTTTTGCATACTGTGCAGCGCTGTTGTGGTGCCACACCGCTCTGATTAATTGCACACAATCAAAAGGGTTAAGAAGAGAGACGACTAGGTCTGCTGTGGACGGGACTGTTCAGTGTACCCCATGCAGAGCCGGTGCGGAGCTGCACACGCCTGAGTTTATTAAATTCGTACTTAATGCACCCCAGCGCCACTGCGTGTGCGTGCCGGCAAAGTGCAGGGGCGGTCGATTGGGCCGAAGGGTTGCGTTGCTGATTTCGGCGTGGGTGCTGGACATGAGCGACGGAATGGCTGGATCACACCTTTGATGTTCCTTTGAGCGTAATTTGGCTTTTGCCATTTCCATTTGCTCCGCAACCGGATTGAAGCGGTGGTGGTCGCTTGGCTGCTTGTTGGGTTATGCAATTTTAAGTGACGTTGACGATGACAACGTGCACGACGGCCGCGACGGGCAACTTTTGAAATGAGCATAAAATCATCATCGTGGAGCGCCACTTGACAGTGACTGACTGTCGAGCGTAGTGTGTTGCAGAGTGGCGCGAAACAGGTACGCGCCTGCAGCAAACACTGTTCGCTGGGGTCAGTTCGGCAAACTGTCAGCTGGTGCGCTGTTTGGTTAACTTTATAATTATTATTATACGTTATTGTTGTTGTTGGTGGTGGTGGTGATGTTGTTGGTGGTGTTGTTGTTGTTTTTAGTGTTGCTGCTTTGCTGATTAACTCCGAGAGAGACACCACAGTGTGCCACTTCAGTTGGCAAGTGGGTGGAGGTTCAGAAAAGACAAGCAAAAAGTTGAAAGGGTACTTTGGCCAGAAGTTTCCTTCAATGCAAGTATGCTTTCAGGCGCAATGGCAAATGTACGCCATTTATGGCTGTGTGCAGCGATTTGTTATAATTGAAAATGTGTTTCAGCATTTTAAATTCGAATTTAATTGATAATCATCCACTCAGCAGTAAACTCTAGAAAGGGCTATTCAAGTGGGCTGCGTGTGCTTTACCAGAGCTACAATTAAGTATTTAGCGTAGCCCCTCTCTACTCCGCTTTCCAGCCACTGTACGTACAACCTGCCGTATAATTTACCGGCCCTATGGTTGGCATCAGGACTTCCGCAAGATGCCATTTATGGTTGTAGTGGAGTAATATATACCTAATGTGCCCCTTCCCTCTCAATAAAAACCGGACTTTGGGGCTCAGATACTCCTGCTACTTGAAAGGGGTAATTGAAATGCTATATGTACTACTTAGCAGGATCATATAAGCCATCACTGTCCGGCAACCAACAACAAAATTATAAAGTATTGAGTTTTCAGGGGTATGGTACTGTGCCAACTGAAACTTCACGGTGATTCAGTTGGCAAGATAAAAAGCTCCAAGTGCCCTCAGGCTATAAGATTGCAGTAGAGCGCCGTGCCAGAGTTTTGTTTAACATTTTCACATTTAAACTTGAGTTACTAGGTTTTATTAATTTTGTATTCTGGTCTCTGGCGATTTTTCTGAATATCTCTGAAGTTTCTTCACACACATTGAACCATGAAGTGCGAGATCTTTATCTCCAAATGTCGATGTTTGGCTCACTCTTTCATGTTATTAATAATTTGTTTCTTGCTTTCCCTCTTTTTCTTTGGGCTAGTTTGCTTATCCTCAATTTTCTCTGTTTCTCTCGCATAATGACTTTATTTTCCCATGGCCCATTTTTTTGGGTTCCTCTCCTTATCTTTTCTTATTATTGTTTACTAACTTCCTTCTTTCAGGTGTCATTTCACTCTCTGTATTTTGCTCTATATACTCTATTTATTTTCATTTATTTCATTTCCACTCGCTTATTCTGGTCACTTTGTTGCTGTTCTCTCTGTTTATCTTTTCTATTTCATTTTTCAGCCAACTCTATTTCGTCTTGTCCCTCTATTCGATTTCCTCTCTCTTTCGCTACTCCATTTGCTGCCTTTATTTTCTCTCTTTTTCTCTACTCCATTTCCTTTGTCTATCTCTATCTATCTCCATCTCAGTTTCTATTCTATTATATTTTCATTCGTTATCTAGGCTTTTATTCCCTTTCTTCCCATTCTTCCCTCTCTTTTTCTTTTCCATTTTCATTCGTTCTCTAGGTTTTCACACTCTTTCTTCTCTCTCTTTCATCTATCTTTGCCTACACTCTCTGTTCTTCTTTCTATTCCATAACGTCTGTCTCTTTCATTGATTTCTTTTATTGCTCTCTTTCATTGCGCCCTTTCATTGCTCTCTTTTTCTGTTCCATTTCAACTCTCTTTTTGTCTCTTTGTTCCCACTAGCTCGATCTATCCTCCATTTATTATCTCTCTGCCATCTATTTCCTCTCTCTATCATTGTCATGTATTTCCTGTCCCTATTTCTGTCTCTGTTTTTCTCTCCGTCTCAACATCATGTCTCTCCCTCTCTCGCTCTCTACTCTCTTCCTCTCCAATCTCTTCCACTCCTATTCCTGTACTCTATTTCCTCTCTTTTATCCTCTTCTACTTTATTTCTACTCTCTTTTCTTTCTACTCTCTTTTCTTTACTGTTATTCCTTTACTCTATTTCCTCTGCTATTTTTCGTCTACTCTATTTCCTTTACTCTATTTCCTCTACTATTTTTCGTCTACTCTATTTCCTTTACTTTATTTACTTTTCTCTTTTTTCTTTACACTTATTTACTTTGCTCTCTTTTCTTCACACTTATTCCTCTACTCTGTTTCCTCTACTCTATTTCCTCTACTCTGTTTCCTCTACTCTCCTACCCCTACTCTATTTCTTCTACTTTATTTCCCCTACTATATTACTATATTTCAATTTCATTTACTCTATTTATATTACCTCTTCTCGATTTCAAGTCCCTCTTTCTCTCGTTTTCTATCCACCATATCCTTGCTGTCCCTGCCTCCTACAGAATATGTCATTTTATTACTAAGCGTAAAATGCATTACTCACACCTTTTACCCCCCCTTACGTTTCACGCTTTTTCTTTCTTGTCCAGTCCGGCCGCCATCCACTTCTCGTTTTTCCTTTGTACAATTATCTGCCTTCGCCTTCGATTCTAATTAACTGCCTTCTGTAATGGGAATAAAACACATCTCCACCGGCCGGCAAACCTCTCCACTGCTCTAGATGCACTCCATGCTGGGTGATATCGCGTAGCTGGTAGGAAGAGGTGCTCTGCATCTGCAGCATAAATCTTTTCCACTCATTTCTCTTTGTGCGCTTGCAGTAAACTCTCTTTCTCGACCATCCCATAGCTACTTAGTGCTAAATCAGTGAATGAAATCAATACTGCAAGTCTATTTATGCACTTGCCCTAGACCCGCCCTCCACCCTCGTAAGGCTGGTGCCCACTTCAAAATGCCTTTTTGAGCCGTTCGCTTTGGTAGTGGTCCACCAACAGAGCGTCACTACGCCCGCTTTAATTATGCTTAGAAATTCAATTAAATTAATAAATTTTCCATTATCCTTTATCGGTGCATCTCTTTGGAAATTTAAATGAGACTAAAGTAAACATTAGCATGCATCAAAACAACAAAAACATACAACAACAACAACAGCAACAGCAACAACAATTTGCATAAATTAAAACTTAAATTCGCTCCTTTTAGTAGACAAATTGAAAAATCCTTGCACATGCACGAGTATGCGAGAACAGTGAAAAAATAATATAAAACAACAACAACAAATATAGAATAGTCAAATGAAAGGACTTGCCTGCATGTGTGTGTGTGTTTTGTATGTTTGGGTTTATGGTTGTGTATGTGTATGACTATATATAGATATGTGTGTGCGAATGTCCATTTAAATTTTCCATATTAAAGTGGAAGGCTAAAATTCTATGTGAAATTTGCATATCCTGCTTGCAGCAATACAACAACAGCAGCAGCAACAACACAGTGCACTCGGAGAGGGGGAAAGCGAGAGGAGGAGAGTGGCATTGGCTACGCGTTGGACAGGAACTCTGCCGAAAGGACACACCAAAAATATACACTACAGGCCACTACACACAGCCACACACACACACACACATCGAGCCAGCGGGCAAGCAGGGAGACAGTCAGCCAGTGCAGGCAAATGCTAAGCTTACCATAGTGTCCTAGCATATCCTGGTGATTTCTTTCTCAAGCAGCGTTTTGTTAGTTGGTGCTGTTGGTGCTATTGTTTTTGTTGGTGTTGTTGTTGTTGTTGTCGTTGTGGCAGCAGCACAAGCACGTAAATTAATCTGACAAGTGATACTTCTGGCCCGGAGCCTCTCACTTTAGACGTACATCAAAAATGCTAGCGCAACGACAGTGTTCATGCTGTTAAAGTCCTTTCAACAGTCAACAGACAGACAGACACACACACAAACACACCTACACATATGCAAGCATAAATGCACATGAGCAAATATATGAACATAGTGAAAAGGCTCCCTGCAGAAAACTTTTGATTACCGGTGTATATAAATAGTAGGTAATTGAAACCTCCAAACCTCCACTCTTCAACATAGTACCTACTCGATTAGGACAGGTTTTATTTTGAAAAAATGGGCGGGTATTTAACATACCTATCAAATATATAGAGATGATATAACAGCCCCTAGAAAAACTGTTCTCCTTCCATCTATATTCCTTTGACATGTTGGTTAGAAAGCTTTCATCTCTCGAAGATCATGTGTGTCAGAAAAAGGCCCAGGATATCAACAGTACTTCATTGTATTTAACATACGTAACAGATATATAGAGTTGATATATCAACTCTACAGAAGACCCAGACAAACTGTTGTCCTTCCATCTGTATTCCTTTGACATGTTTGTTAGAAAGTTTTCATCCCTCGAAGATCATGTGTGTCAGAAAAAGGACCAGGATGTCGACAGTACTTCCACTTGTCTTTACTATAAATATTCCGGTGTCATGTCTATCAGAAATGTCGCCATCCTTCGAAATTAAATACTACCGAGATCCTGGAAGTCGGCTGTTTTTCCGTATATATAATTATATTCAATCTCTAAATTCCTTTGATGTGTCTCTCAGAAAGGGAGACAGGAAGTCAGCTATTTTTCAATATGTATTCTCTAAATTCCTTTGACATGTCTGTAAGAAAGACCGTCATTCTTTGCTTTCCTCCAGTGGGTTATGCGACACTTTCTTCACCAATTATTAAATGTTCTTCTCATTTCTCACTTCTTCTTCTTCTTATTAATGTTCTTCGTCATATTCTTCTTGTTTTTTGGAAAGCCTTGGAACGAAAGTGGGTGTCTTTGCCGAAATTCAAAAATTTGTTGCTGGGGAAACTGAGTCCAAAAGAAACCCGGCATTACTTGGTTTTAATGTTTCTCCTGCTGCTTCTGCAGCTGTTGCTTTTGTTGTTGTTGGTGGTGTTGTTGCTGGTGGTGTTTCGGTGTTGCTTTGGCTGTTGTTGTAGCTACTGTTGTGTCACTGACTTTTATGCAATGGGTCCGTCCAACTGCAAAAGGGGTACAAGTTTAGCTCGCACTTTTGCTTTCTGTCATGGCGCTGCCTCGGCTACTGTTACGTTTGGTGTTGCGTGTACTCCACCAGCCAAGTCAGTATGCGCGAGGTTCCCCTAACTTCGGTCAATTTAATGCGAATTTTGTTTGGTCGAGTTTTGGTAGAATATGCTAACGGGAGTGGGAAGGGGAGACCGAGCGGGGTGTGAGCACTCAGTACGAGCAAGAGTAGTATATTTACATGCAGTTATGTGGGGAAATTTATGTCTTGCGTTTAGTTTTGTTTATTGGTTTTCACGTTTTATGGTCTTGCAAGAGGAAAAAAAGAAAGATATGTGTGTATGTGTGTGTATCCGCATTCGAGTGCCAACTGTAATCGGGGGTTCCTTGAATTAGTGTGCAGTCGTCGGTCAGCAGCACTGATACACAAACACGGGCGGTAGTCAAATTTAATGAAATTAACTGAAATTCCAATCTTAACTGCAGGGTTGCAAGAGAAGACAGAATTCATTCCGTTGATATACTGGATGAGATCTTTAAAAAGGAGGAAAACCATGACTGGGAAAGACACATCCTTACATATTGGTCTAATCATTGGTTTCTATAGTGGAAGTTTGCAGATAAGACCGGGTTCTAATGTAGAAAAAGTGATCTCTCCTATCTAGAAATCTACCCAGATATTGTAGTATTCACTTTCTGATAGAGTTTTACTGTGTTCTCGGTATTCACCTTGGTATATCTTTGTCCCTGAAGTAGGTATGAAGTATGTCCGCTTTGT
Organism: Clusia tigrina; assembly: GCA_920105625.2. NCBI lineage: Eukaryota > Metazoa > Arthropoda > Insecta > Diptera > Clusiidae > Clusia > Clusia tigrina. The sequence goes on from OV050032.1 coordinate 190,161,875, forward strand.
GGAAAAGTTCTCTCAATACTTCATCCTTTGGGTTTCTTGTTTTGAGTTGTATTTCCGGAAGTCTATATATAACGTTTAGATGCCCCAAGAAGCAATTCGCTCCAGGAGTTTTTGGAAAATGGCAGTTAATATTGTGTAAGTCTTTTTTGATGATCTGGTCAGAACAGAGCACTCAAATCTCCCAGAATCCGAAAAATTACTCACATAGCAAGCATGAAAGAATTGAAAATTTCTCTGGAAAGTTTTCGTATAATTGATATATAGGGAACAAGTATGGAACCGAGATTAGCGAATGTAACAAAGTCTCCATAAAATGTCATGGAGAGACTAAAGAAAGCATTTGCAAATAGAGAGGGAATAAGTAAGAGAGAATAATGTAAACTTAATGGGGGAAATTTTGCAATAAGGTTAACCAAGTAGCTTGCGAGTTATGCAAATTGCACTCGGAGGCCAATTGGCCCGTTGTGATAAAATCTGCTATAAAGTCTTCAGCGAATTGAAATGTGGGAGGCCGAGAAGATCCTTTGGGGAATTTCAAGGAACGTGGAGAGGGACAAGAATGTGAACGGAGCTAAGAAAATGTTGTAGGAAAGTCTTTAGTGAATTGAAAGATGACAGCAAATGAAAAGTCTCTCTGAGGGACAAGAATGAGAAGAATTGAGCTGAGAAAATGCTGTAATGAAGTTCCCAATAATGGAAAACTGAGACAAGTAGACAAGCCCCTGGAGAATTGCAAGGTTTTCTAAGTGAGGAACAAAAGTGTTAACTGCGGTGAAAAAATGTTGTAGGAAAGTCTTCAACGAATGGAAAGGAGAAGAAAAAGCGGTCAAGAATATTAACTCATCTGAGAAAAAGTTCCCTGCAACATTTTCTCAGATGAGTTAATATACTTGATCGCTTTTTTGTCCTCTTCATTCATTGAATACTTTCCTACAATAATTTTGCACCTCAGTTTATATTTTTGTTTCCAACGAATGGAAAGGTGAGACAAAAGAACATCCTTTGGAAAATTGGAATGATCGTGATGGTTGGTGGGGGGAGTATCATTTCGTTTAAAATAAAGCATTTAACAAATGCGACCAAAAACTGAGTAAAGAGCTTTTAAGTATATGTTATACCTGCATATGCATTTATAGGTAATTTAAGGAAAAGTTCTATTTCCAAACACTGTGACGGGATATATCTCTAGAACGACGTTTACAGAGTAGATCTTATAACTTATATCGATCGGATTAATGCACAAGATTTCCATTCAATTGAGCTAGGATTGGATATTTTCAGAGACGTTTGTGTTCTGATCCTTACGTGTGTTTTAAGTATTTGAACTCTCTTTTGAAACCCAATATATTTCAGAAACTTCTCAGACTCACAGGCTTCAGTAGGAAGCATTGAAGGCGGCATCATAATGATCTTAGTACGAACGATTTTGGTGTCTTTTGTCCGAACTTCCAATACCAACTGAGGTATTTTATATAACATTTGCCAAATTTTATTGCATATTTCAACAGATATGAGAATTTTCTGGAGATTTTTCTGGTATTCACGTCGATAAATTGTTTAAATTCTACAAAGTGTACAACATCCGGTAACCAGTACACAGGGAAAAACCAATCAGTCCTATCTTAGTTTTCTTCCAAAATATTTCTCTGGAATAACAATAAACTTAGAATGGAATATTATAAATCTGAGTCCTGCGTAAATCTCTTCCATCGGCCAAACAGTGAGTGAACAATTTTGACCAGCTTTTTTAATACACGAAGATGGACACTTGTTAATAGAAAAATTCAGCTCACATCCTGCGCATTATCACACATTTTTCTCGTCCAAATTGCAAAGGATTCTTCTAAGAAAGTATATAATTCCTACTAGTTAGTTTCTGTTACTGAAGGAAGAAGCAATTTGGGGAAATATTCAATGAACGATTTGCTTAGCTTATCACTTGGTTGAGAAGGAGAACACACAGAAAGGCGTTATCCACTGGAAAAGAATCTGTTTTGAAATGTTAATATGATGCTTTATTTTATACAATCTTACAATATTGGAAATATGAATACTCGCTAAAAATTGATGTTTTTAACATCTGCCTTTGCGTTTGCGCAAATATCTTTTCTTATTATAGATAATCTTATTCGAGCTCGGTTTCTTGGGGACGGTGTGGTAATGTCGCCAGTAACTTCGTAAGTGAAAGAACCACCATAGGCAATAGACCGACAATCCCATGAGCAAAAATGGCTTCAAAAACTTCCAAATGCCTTCCAAAGGCTGTGGCATCAGTTTGAACCAATTGCAGAACATAATGCTTAGGAGTTCTGTATTTTAATAAACAGCTGGTAGATTGCTAATACGAAAATTAGAAGAGAACAAAACATATTGTGGAATAATGCACTCACCGAATTGATCAAATATTTTGGACGTCTTGGAATGTGTAAAAATTTACGCAAGCTTTAAAGTTCAGGATTTTCTAAATGAGGCTTTTTGAACACAGTGACTAGGCGAATGTACACCAGCCTGCTCGATTGATTTTTGTTTGTTTTGAGCACTGTGGTACACTTCTGTTAGGCCAGAAATCGTATCCCATTAGAAATCAGTGCTGCAGGTCGATCGATTGAAAAACGTTTGTAAAAATTTCTAAATATCAGAACCGCGGACAGGGTGTCTTACAACAATTGTTCTAAACATTTGCGACCTCTTTCAGGGCTGATAAATTGAGGGTCTGGTATTTCCACATTGTACGAAAGTGAAATACCTGACATTGATTTAATTATAAGTTTAAATTTTATGGTATAAATTTATTCAGGGCCATGATTTGCATGTAGAGTGGCAGATAAAGACAAATATTTGAACATTGTAATCAATCAATCCGCTGGAACAGTGCTGAAAATCAACACAAATCAGTCTTCTAACCACAACAAACTTCCTCGTAAAACTAAACTCGTACAATGAGCAGGTGATTTGTATAGTACACAACCAGAATGATGAATATCGATACGTAACTTGTACTTAGATTTGGACAAAGTGATTAAAAATAAAATTGCTTTTCGCTTTTATCATAAATATATATATATATATATATATATATATATATATATATATATATATATATATATATATATATATATATATATATATATATATATATATATATATATATATATATATATATATATATATATATATATATATATATATATATATATATATATATATATATATATATATATATATATATATATATATATATATATATATATATATATATATATATATATATATATATATATATATATATATATATATATATATATATATATATATATAT